>ML661247.1:2068577-2086447 GCA_007570785.1 Antilocapra americana
CCCTTCCCCTCCTCGTTTCCGCTCCCCATTGCTGCCCCTTTCCCTTGTAATCCCCGTTTCTCATCTTTCTCCTTCCGTTTGCTTCACATTCCCCTACGCATTCCCACCCCTTCCACTCCCCCTTCCCGCGCCTACTCCACCTGGTTTCCGCGCTTCCCACACCCCACTGCCTCCCCTACCCCTCCCCGTTTCCAGTCTTCCGACTCCCCATTCCCGCCTCTTCCACTGCCTTTCTCCACCCCTTCCCCTCCGGGTTTCCACCCTTTCAACTCCCCGTTTCCTCCCCTTCCCATCCCCGTTTCCTATCTTTGCGCTCCCCTTTGGTGCCCCTTTCCCTTGCCTATCCCGTTTCCAATCTTTCTACTCCTCTTTGCTGCCCATTCCCCCTATACGTTCCCACCCCTTCCACTCCCCTTTAATGCCCTTTCCTTCCCCGTTCCCACCCCTCCCACTCCCCGTTCCCGCCCCTTCCACTCCCCGTTGCCCACCCTTACACTCCCTCTTTCCGACCCTTCCCCTCCCCGTTCCCGCTCCTTAACCCCCCTCTCTCCGACCCTTCCCTGCCCGGTTTCAACCCTTTCCACTCCCCGTGACCTCCCCTTCCCATCCCCGTTTCCCATCTCTGCGTTCCCCATTGCTGCCCCTTTCCCTTTCCTTCCCCGTTCCCAATTTTTCCACTCCCCTTTGCTGCCCTTTTCCCTTACCCTTTCCCGCCCCTTTCCCTTACGTGTTCCCGCCCATTCCTCTCCCTTTTTCCACCCTTTCCCTTCCTCATTAACTTCCCTTCCCCTCTTCGTCTCCGCTCCCCATTGCTGCCCCTTTCCCTTGACGTCCCCGTTTCCAATCTTTCCACTTGTCTCTGATGCCCATTCCCCCTACCCATTCCCACCCCTTCCACTCCCCTTTTCTTCCCTTTCCTTCCCCGTTGCCGCCCCTTCCACTCCCCCTTTCCGCCCCTTCTCCACCTGGTTTCCGCCCTTTCCACACCCCACTGCTGCCCCTACCACTCCCCTTTAACAATCTTACCACTCCCCGTTCCCGACCCTTACACTCCCTCTTTCCGCCCCTTCCCTTCCCCGTGTCCACCCTTTCCACTCCCCCTAGCCTCCGCTTCCCATCCCCGATTCCCATCTTTGCGCTCCCTTTGCTGCCCCTTTCCCTTGCCTTTCCCGCTTCCAATCTTTCCACTCCCCTTTGCTACCCATTCCCCCTACCCATTCCCACCCCATCCACTCCCCTTTACTGCCGTTTCCTTCCCCGTTCCCTCCCTTTCCACTCCCCGTTCCCGACCCTTACACTCCCGCTTTCCGCCCCTTCCTTTCCCTGTTCGCCCCCCTTACCCTCCCTCTCTCCGACCTTCCCCTCCCCGTTACCAGCCTTTCCACTCCCCCTTTCCTCCCCTTCCCATCCCCTTTTCTGATTTTTGCGCTCCCCGTTGCTGCCCCTTTCCTTTGCCTTTCCCGTTTCCAATCTTTCCACTCGTGTTTGCTACCCATTTCCCCTACCCATTCCCACCCCATCCACTCCCCGTTTCCTTCCTTTTCTTCCCCTTTGCCCACTTTTCACACCCTGTTGCCGCCCCTTCCCTTCCCATTTCCAGTGTTTTCGCTCCCCATTGCTGCCCCCTTCTTTTACCTGTTCTTTCCCTTCCCCCTCCCCGTTTCCACCATTTCCACTCCTCCTTGCCTTCCCTTCCCCTCCTCGTTTCCGCCCTTTCTACACCCCTTTGCTTCCCCATGCTCTCCCCGTTTCTGCCCCTTCCACTCCCAGGTGCCGCCCCTTTCCTTCCCCGTTCCCAGTCTTTCCACTCCCCTTTGCTGCCCATTTCCCTTTCCCTTACCCTAACCGGCCTCTTTCCCTTACCTCTTTCCCCCCCTTCCCCTCCCCGTTTCCACCCTTTCCACTCCCCCTTGCCTCCCCTTCCCATCCCCGTTTCCCATCTTCGGGCTCCCCATTCCTGCCCCTTTCCCTTTCCTTCCCCGTTCCCAGTGTTTCCCCTCCACTTTGCTGCCCATTTCCCTTACCCTTCCCGATTGCTCCCCCTGCCCCTTGCAGTCTCTGTTTCCAGTCTTCCCACTCCCCGTTGTCACCCCTTCCCCTCACGTTTCCAATCTTTCAGCTCCCCATTGCATCCCCCTTCCTTTACCTGTTCTTGCCCTGTACACTCCTCATTTCCACCATTTCCACCTCTCATTTCCTGCCCTTCCCCTCTTCGTTTCCGCCCTTTCTACACCCCTTTCCTTCCCCTTGCTCTCCCTGTTTCCACCCTTTCCACTCCCCGTTGCCGCCCCTTCCCCTCTCATTTCCAATCTTTCCACTCCCCATTGCTTCCCCCTTCCCTTACCTGTTTTTGCCCTGACCCCTCCTCCTTTCCACCCTTTTCACTCCACGTTGCCTTGCCTCCCCTTACTCTCCTCGTCTGCTCTTTCTCCGCCCTTTTGCCTCCACTTGCTCTCCCGTTTCCACCCTTTCCACTCCCCCGTGCCCCCCCTTCCCTTCCACTTTTCCAATCTTTCCACTTCTGTTTGCTGCCCATTTCGCCTACCCATTCCAGCCCCTTCCACTCCCCGTTGCCGCCCTTTTCTTCCTAGTTCCCGACCCTTCCCCTCCTTGTTTCCAAACTTTCCACTCCCCGTTGCAGCCCCTTGCCCTCCCATTTCCAATCTTTCAGCTCCCCATTGCACCCCACTTCTTTTACCTGTTCTAGCCCTGTAGCCTCCTCGTTTCCACCCTTTTCATTCCTCGTTGCCTGCCCTTCCCCTCCTCGTTTCCACACTTTGCACCCCCCATTTCTGCCCCCTTTCCTTACTCGTTCTTGCCCCATCCCCTCCCTGTTTCCACCCTTTCCACTCCACATTGCGTCCCCTTCCCCTCCCCGTATCCGCCCTTTGCACTCCCCGGTGCCGCCCCTTTCCTTCTCCGTTTCCAATCTTTCCACTCCTCTTTGGTGCCCATTTCCCCTACCCTTTCCCACCCCTTCCACTCCCCGTTGCTGCCCCTTTCTCTCCTCATTTCTGCCCTTTCCACACTCTGTTACCACCCCTTACCCTCCCATTTCCAATCTTTCAGCTCCCCATTGCATCCCCCTTCCTTTACTTGTTCTTGCCCTGTACCCTCCTCGTTTCCACCATTTCCACCTCTCGCTGCCTGCACTTCCTTTCCTCGTTTCTGCCCTTTCCACTCCCCCGTGCTACCCCTTTCCTTCCCCGTTTCCTATCTTTCCACTTCTCTTTGCTGCCCATTTCGCCTTCCCCTTCCAGCCCCTTCCACTCCCCGTTTCCACCCTTTCCTTCCCCGTTCCCGCCCCTTCCACTCCCCGTTGCCGCCCCTTTCCTACCCCATTCCCGCCCCATCCACTCCTTGTTTACACCCCTTCCCCTCCCCGTTTCCACCCTTTCCACTCCCCGTTGCCTCCCCTTCCCATCCCCGTTTCCCATCTTTGTGCTCCCGATTGTTTCCCCTTTCCCTTCCCCTCCCCGTTTCCAATCTGTCCACTCCCCCTTCCTGCCCCCTAACCTTATCCCTTCTTGCCCCATCCCCTGCCCGTTGGAAAATCTTCCCACTCTTCCATTACCCTGTTCCCGCCCCATCCACTCTTTGTTTCCGCCCCTTCCCCTCCCCGTTTCCACCCTTTCCACTCCCCATTGCCGCCCCTTCCCCTCCCCATTGCCACCCCTTCCCCTCCATGTTTCCGCCCCTTCCCCTCCCCGTTTCTGCCATTTCCACGCCATGGAAACCGCTTTCCCTCAGGTTTCCAATCTTTCCACTCCCCATTGCTGCCCCTTCCCTTACCCATTCTTACCCCATCCCCTCCCCGTTTCCACCCTTTCCACTCCATGTTGCCTCTCCTTGCTCTCCCCGTTTTCGCCCCTTCTACTCCCCGGTGCCGCCCCTTTCCTTCTCTGTTCCCGCCCCTTCCCCTTTCGGTTCCTGCTCTTTTCCTACCCCTTTGCCTCCTCTTCCCCTCCCCGTTCCCGCCCTTTCCACTCCCCATTGCCACCCCCTCCCCTCCACTTTGGGGACCCTTTCTCTCCCAGTTCCTGCTGCTTCCCCTCCCCGTTCCCGCCTCTTCCCTTCCCTGTTCCCGCCCTTTCCCCTCCCCTATCCCGCCATTTACATTCCCCTTTGCCGCCCCTTCCCCTCCCCGTTTCCGCCTTTTCCAATCTATGTTGCCACAAGTAAGTTCTCTAGCCTCTTCTTCCGCTTCAGGATATAAAGAAGTCTGAAACCAGGAAGAGAGCCCTCACTGATGCTCTGATCCTGGACTTAAAGCCTCCAAAACTGTGAGAAATTGTCATCTGTTGTAGGTTTTATTTTTGTTGTTGTCAGTTTTTTTTTTTTTTTTTTTAAGAAGCAGGCTGAATGGACTCACAAACTCGGAATACTCCTTATCTGCTCCTTTCTCCCATATTGATTTTGACTTCAGTTTACTTTTCCCTGATGTTTCAATTGCCTGTTCATATTAATGCTACATTATACTTTCAGTAGTTTTTCCTCCAAGTGGGAGAAATCTATATTTGGTTGTTTTATTTTGACTTCATAAGACAAGAGAATATCTTTCATCATCAGACCCTTAATATGTACTCATGCAAGGAGGGTTGAAACAAAGGTTAAAGCATAATGTAGAATAAGTCTTTGAATCTGATATCTTACATGTTGGAATGTGCAGTATTTATACAATTTGTAGAGTCTGAGGTTCCCCTTTTATACCATAAAAAGAAAAATGAAGAACTATTTACTTGCCTGATGTCTAATGTAACTGGGAGTAAGATCCAAATTCTTATTTCTAAATTTGAAGTGATTTCCATCATGTGAAACAAAAAAACACAACTACTTTCAATACCTGTCTCTCTCTCTCCTCACTCTGCTCCAGAGAATATTTCAAGTACAAAATCATGTGTGCCTCTCTTTTTTGAGAGCTGTAGTTCTTCTTATTTTATAACTTTTAGTTTCTGTTACTACCTCCATATGTTGGTCATTTCCCTATCTTAAGACAGAATCATTTTCCCCCTTGAAGTAAAGCTATCAGTTCATAGATTCTTAAAATATTATGTGTTTTATTTTCTAGATCTCATTATTGGAAACATGGGCAATCACAAAAAAGTTTCTATTAATAGAAATTGATACATAAGATAATTGGTGAAATTAGAAATCTAATCTAATTTTCTCATTTAACTGATGAATAAAGCCAGGTCAAGGATGTGTTACTAGGCATCTGGACTAGATGTTGGTCTGCCTCATGCTTAGCTTGTGGGTATGTCAGCTACATTTGGTCCCCTCCCCTCCAGCTACCGTATCGGAGACCTGGGTTTGATGGCTGTGTTGGGAACATCCCCTGTAGGAGGCCATGGCAACCCACTTCAGTAGTCTTGCCTGGAGAATCACTATGGACAGAGGTGCCTGGTGGGCTACTGTCCATGGGGTCGCAAAGAGTCAGACACGACTGAACGACTAATTATACAGTACATACACCTTCATATACTATTAGCTCACTTAGATATCTCAACTTTTGCTTCACCTCTCAAAACTTTGCTTCAATGATATCAGTTGAAATTTTCAGGATATACACTGATAACTTGCATTATAATGTATGTATTAATATATCAGATAGCCATTGAACATAATCAAAAAAGCAAGACATCCATTAAAAATTCATTAGAAATTTAATCTTCCACAGCATATCTACCATTGATTTCACCTTTAAAACAAACAACTGTTATATGATTGCACCAAGATTTGCGTTTGTCAGGATGCAAAGTAAATGGCAGTAAATTAATATTTTACATGTGCAGAGTTAATTATTACTGTAGTATAATATAAAATTAAGATATGACTATACATCTGTGATGAATGTAGATTAATCTAACTCCTCAAATGTGTTTATGCTCATAACTATTGATAATTGTCATAAATATGAAAAAGCAAATGATTATTCAGTTGCAAAAGGAAAGAAAGTAACTATCAATTTTCAGACTCATTCTCCACCATAAAAACTGTGGAAGTAATTTTAGAAATCAGAACATATAATTCAAATATCTTGGCTGGTATGTGCTATCAACCAGAGAACCAAGTTATGATTGTCACATTTAAATTGCTAACTTATTCTCACTGGATACTCTCTATTAACAGGTTATTTGCACATCTGTTGGTAGATAACCACTCAATCATCATTTGAGGCCCTAGTTTACCAGATGGTGTATAATCCTGATATGAGATAAATTTTCAAGGGACATATTAGAATTAGAATTTAGAAAGCTACCATTTGTTTTAGTTTAGTGTTTTGACATTCAACACAGTTTCATTTTGTGCAAACCAGATTGCAGCTATTTTGTCAGTCTCTTTGCCTGACAGGCGTCAATATTACTGTATCAGCAGGTAACTGTTTAGAATTTCCTTGATGATGGTTATAAATTATGTTGGAAATTTCAAAGGATAACTGAAAGGATAATACAATATCATTTTGTTGGAAAAGATTTTGGAAGGCAATTTATATTCATTCCCCTTAATCCATCCCTAAATTTGTTTTTAGTCTCCTAGAAGTGGACATTTTTGTTTCCCTCTAGAGATAATTCTAATGCACAGGATTTAAAAAAGAGATTACCTCAAGGCAAACAAAAACGATTGTTATTTGCTTCTGTTTGTCATTAAGTCATGTCTTACTTTGTGACCCCCATGTAGTATAGCCTGCCAGGCTCTTCCATCCATGAAATTCTCCAGGCAGGAATACTGGAGTTGGTAGCCATTTCGTTTTCCAGGCAATCTTCATGACCCAGGGATTGAATGCAGATCTCCTGCATTGCAGGCAGTTTCTTTACTGTTTGAGCTACCATAGAAGCCCCTCGCAAGTAAATAATAATACCTAAAACTTGAGTAGCAATTTAAATTTTACACAGTGATTACTAACAATATTAATATTATTCCCAGTTTATAGAAAAGAGGGTCAGTAATTTGCGCCTAGCGCAACTCATAGTAAAGCAACTATATATATATATATATACATATGTGTATGATATGTGTGTATGTATGTATGGATGCTGGTACCTAGATTTTAGCTGTAGAGAATATAATCTATTTAAAATATCTAGCATTTGAACCCAAGTCTTTTGTCTCAAATCCCATCCTCTTTCATTTAACCACTAAGAATTCCTTGTGGTTCTTGTTTCTTATTTCTAGAATTCTTGTTTCTCTAAGAATATCTGCTCCAAAGTATCTAAAAAATTTCTGTGACTACATCTATGTGAGGCTACAGCCCCTTTTCCCCTGTAAGTCATATAATATCCTGCAAAACTGTTTTGAATGGCTATCCTCCATGGTCACATATCACACTTTACATACTGTAACTTAGTTAGTTAGTTTAGTTGCTCAGTCGTGTACAATTTTTTTGCAACCTAATGGACTGCAGCAGCACTGCATTCCCTGTCCATCACCAACTCCCAGAGCTTGGTCAAACTCATGTCTATTGAGTCAGTGATGCCATCCAGCCATCTTATCCCCTGTCATCCCCTTGTCTTCCTGCCTTCAATCTTTCATAGCAACAGGGTCTTTTACAATGAATCAGTTCTTTACATCAGGTGGCTAAAGTATTGGAGGTTCCACTTCTGCATCAGTCCTTCCATAGAATATTCAGGACTGATTTTCTTTAGGATGGACTGGTTTGATCTTGCAGCCCAAGGGACTCTCCAGCCTTCTCTAACACTATAGTTCAAAAGCATCAATTCTAACTTACCTTTAAAGGTACTCTAACTTACCTTTAATTATTTCCTGGCCTTTGTAATTGTTGTAACATTTGCTGTTTGTCCATCTGGCTTGTTTACAACTACAACATAGGCACATTTTTTTCCCCTTGTTCATCCCAAGGGAATGAATACCTGATGTTATTCCTGTTACATAGCAGATGCTCTATTTTAAAATCTGTGCTTAATGAATAAATAACTCTCATTAGCTTTCAATAATGGTGTTAGGTTATATGCTTCTGAAGATTTTACATGTCTAAACTCTGTCAACAGTGGTTGTAGAACTTAATTGATACTGATTTCCTAATAAATGAATAATCTCTTCTTTTCTGCTTGCTGCTACTGCTAAGTCGTTTCAGCCGTATCCAACTCTGCAACCCCATAGACAGCAGCCCACCAGGCTCCTCTGTCCCTGGGATTCTCCAGGAAAGAACACTGGAGTGGGTTGCCATTTCCATTCTGATTGTACTTCTACCTTAAGTCAATACATGGAAGAGCAGATGGCGGGGATGAATATCATTGCCCTGCCAGTTGTTCAGATGTTCATCTGGTATTCAGGTATTAAAAATTTAGGTTCTAATTATTTGTAAAATCTAAGTCAACAATTTAGTTGTCATCTGATAAGTTTTCTGATGATTATTGAGTTTTAGTAACCTACCGAAACAGAGGGAAGATCCCCTGTAGGAGGGCACAGGAATCCAGTCCAGTATTCATGGAGCTGGACATGAATGAAGCAATTTAGCATGCATGCATGCCATAACAGAAGGCTAACTGCACTCTATTATAGTACCACTAATTCTACTATACCCAAAGCTAACTGTTTAGAGGAATTTGGGAAGCCCAAGGCTATAGCAGATTCTGAGCAAAAATCAGTCCCCATCATTGAATACATAGCTCTTTATACCTGCTTAAGTGTTGAATGGCTGATTAATTCCCGTCAATAAGGGCAATAGACTATAATTAGAGTGTATCTCTGAAATTATGAGAGAAGGTAAGAAAAACATGATCTTTCAAACCTTCCACTGATTGGCATCAATATGAAACAGATTAGAGTGGTCATATACAGAAATCCTATAACAGATGAATTGTAAATGTTATTTTGACTATAGTTTCTCCCAGAACGTGATCTTAGATACTATCCCACTGTTTCACTATGAGGAATAAAATATAAATGTCCATCAAGCTAGATAGTGTTATAAAACTTTGCGGGTGGAGCTGTCTGCAGAGCTTGGGAAAAGAAATTCCAGAGTGGATTGAATTAGTATCTACTCAGTCTTATCCAGGAGAATTAGAGTATGATTTATGTTTAACAGATGTGATTTTTCTCTTCACAAGCCCACAGAAAAGTGTTCTTTTTAGAGCAATAGGGGACATTTTCTCGGCCTTCCACAATATGAGTTAACTATCCAATGGAGATTATTCACATCCTTTACTCAGTAAAAGACATCCCATGTACTTGTGTTCTTGATGACAATAGAAGAGTATACCATAGACAACATTGATTACTAGGAAATTCATGTCTGCATTATCTTTTCTTAAATGTACCAATTTCATTTTAAAGTTTTGGTAGCTGAGAGCAAGGAAAGAGATTTCAACAGTCCTTCTGTCTATCCGTTTACATATTCATATAAAACAGTTTTATTAGATAATAGAACACTTGGACAGTTTTTCCTCAGGTAGCTATTGAGTTTTTCATTTACATCCCACTTTGCAAACAATGCTTTGAAAAAGCCCATGAAAATAAAATCTTTGCTATTGATTAAAAAAAAAAACACCTTTTATAGAAATGTCCCTTTCTTGTGTTCATGTATTCTCCTTTTTGCTCAAACCTCATTTTTTCCCTCATTGAAAGAACTATGATCTGCCGTCATAGTAATGTATCCAGTGAGCCTTTAGACACACATTACAAAGATTAAATGAAAAGTTAATCGAATATAAAAGGTGTTTCCTGACTCTCTGAAGCTTATTTTATGGTCCATGTGTGGGTACTTGCATGTCTCTTTCTTTGCTAATAGTGTAGAGATTTTCAATAGCAAGAATAAAAATTCTACCTGAAATATTTTATTGTCCAAAACCACATCAGTTCAGTTCAGTCGTTCAGTCATGTCAGGCTATTTATGACCCCAGGAACTGCAGCATGCCAGGCCTCCCTGTCCATCACCAACTCCCAGAGTCCACTCAAACCCATGTCCATCGAGTCGGTGATGCCATCCAGCTATCTCTTCCTTTGTCATCCCCTTCTCCTCCTGCCCCCAATCCTTCCCAGCATTAGGGTCTTTTCCAATGAGTCAGCCCTTCACATGAGGTGGCCAAAGTATTGGAGTTTCAGCTTCAACATCAGTCCTTCCCATGAACACCAAGGACTGATCTCCTTTAGGATGGATTTGTTGGATCTCCTTGCAGTCCAAGGGACTCTCAAGAGTGTTCTCCAACACCACAGTTCAAAAGCATCAATTGTTTGGCGCTCAGCCTTTTTGAGTGTCCAACGCTCACATCAATCCATGACTACTGGAAAACCCATAGCCTTGGCTAGACAGACCTTTGTTGGCAAAGTAATGTCTCTGCTTTTCAATATGCTATCCAGGTTGGCCATAACTTTCTTTTGATTTCATGGCTGCAATCACCATCTACAGTAATTTTGGAGCCCCCCAAAATGAATTCTGATACTATTTCCAGTGTCTCCCCCTCTATTTCCCATGAAGTGATGGCACCAGCTGTCTTCATCTTTGTTTTCTTAATGTTGAGCCTTAAGCCAACTTTTTCTCTTTCTTCTTTCACTTTCAGCAAGAGGCTTTTTAGTTCCTCTTCACTTTCTGCCATAAGGGTGGTGTCATTTGCATATCCCAGCAATCTTGATTCCAGCTGTGCTTCTTCCAGCGTAGTGTTTCTCATGATGTACTCTGCATATAAGTTAAATAAGCAGTTTGACAATATCCAGCCTTGATGTACTCCTTTTCCTGTTTGGAACCAATTTGTTGTTCCATGTCCAGTTCTAACTGTTGCTTCCTGACCTGCATACAGGTTCCACAAGAGACAGGTCAAATGGTCTGGTATTCCCGTCTCTTTCAGAATTCTCCACAGTTTATTGTGATCCACACAGTCAAAGCCTTTGGCATAGTCAATAAAGCAGAAGTAGATACCATTTAAATAACTGGTATAAATAATACCAAAAAATACATGTGCGATATTTTCTGTTGAAAATTACTTAAAATGTACATTGTGTATTTTGTAGAAATTGACTTGTATGAAGTTGTCTTTACAAATGGACAATAGCTACTGTTTATTCAAATTTGAGGGACTCAGTTTTTCAAGAATGTACAAACATACATTTGTTACAATGCTTAATATTGCACCCTTAGATAAAGAGTCCTTTGGATTTTAAACATGTTTCTGTCTTTTAAGTTCTCTTATTTAAATACAAATGTGTCTGGATAGAGGAACTTAAACTCCAGATCTCTCATTTATAACTTGTTTTCAAAGCTTCATGTAACCATATATGTGAGCACATTTTTCAATGAAATATTGGTGTAAACCTTAGCCATTCAATAAAATATTGAAGCAAAAAGAAGCTCTCAGTCAGTTCACTCAGTCATGTCCTACTCTCTGCATCCTCACGGACTGCAGCACACCAGGCTTCCCTGTCCATCACCAAATACTGGATCTTGTTCAAACTCATGTGCATTGAGTTGGTGATGCCATCCAGGCATCTTATCCTCTGTTGTCCCCTTCTCCTGTCTTCAATCTTTCCAAGCATCCAGGTCTTTTCCAGTGAGACAGTTCTTCACATCAGTTGCCCAAAGTACTGGAGCTTCAGCTTCAGCATCACTTCTTCCAATTAATATTCAGGACTGATTTCCATTAGGTAGGATTGACTGGTTTGATCTCCCTACCATCCAAGGGACTCTCAAGAGTCTTCTCCAACACCACAGTTAAAAAGCATCAATTCTTCGATGCTCAGCTTTCTTTATGGTTCATCTATACGTGACTACTGGAGAAACCATAGCTTTGACTAGTTGGACCCTTGTTGGCAAAGTAACTTCTTTGCTTTTTAATATGCTGTCTAGGTTGGTCATAGGTTTTTTTACAAAGAGCAACCATCTTTTAACTTCACTGCTGCAGTCACCATGTGCAGTGATTATGAAGTCCAAGAAAGTGAAGTCTCTCAATGTTTCTATTGTTTCCCCCTCTTTTTGTCATGAAGTGATGGGACCAAATCCCATGATCTTAGTTTTTGAATGTTTAGTTTTAAGTCAAATTTCTACTCTCCTCTTTCACTTTCATGAAGAGGCCATTTAGTTCCTCTTTGCTTTCTGCCATAAGGGTGGTGTCACGTCCGTATCTAAGATTATTGATATTCCTCCCAGCAATCTTGATTCCGGCTTGTGCTTCATCCAGACCGGCATTCCACATGATGTACTCTGCATATAAGGTAAATAAGCTGAATGACAATATGCAGCCTTGACATACTCCTTTCCTAATTTGAACCAGTCTGTTTTTCCCTGTCCAGTTCTACCTATTGCTTCTTGACCTGCATACGTATTTCTCAGAAGCATGGTAAGATGTTGTGATATTCCCATCTCTTGAAGAATTTTCCGTAGTTTGTTTTGATCCACACAGTCAAAGGCTTTAGCATATTCAATAAAGCGGAAATAGATATTTTTCTGGAATTTTCTTGCTTTTTCTCTGATCCAGTGGATGTTGGCAATTTGATCTCTGGTTCCTCTGCCTTTTCTAAATCCAGCTTGACCATCTGGAAGTTCTCAGTTCACGTACTGTTTAAGCCTGGCTTGGTGAATTTTGAGCATTCCTTTGCTAGCATGTGAGGTGAGTGCAGTTGTGCTGTAGTTTGAACATTCTTTGTCATTGCCTTTCTTTGGGTTGAAATGAAAACTGACCTTTTCCAGTCCTGTGGCCAGTGGTGAGTTTTCCAAATTTGCTGACATAGTTCATGCAGAAGAAGCTTTAAAGATTTCCCAATTCAAATCCTTCACATTATAGAGGAAGAACTAGCGAGGGAGTGATTTGTATCCCACCTCAGTGTTTCTTCCTGTATACTATACTTGTCTTATTAGTTTGCTATGGAATAATGTTGATACAAACTTGCTTGTGCGACAGGAAAATATCTCGCCCTTCCTCTTGATAATGTAAGGCATATGCTCTGACATAAATCTGGTCTTCTTGACTTCTACAAGTACATAATAGGCAGGAATAGTCAGACAAGATATATACCTTATTACACAAGTGGAAAGAAAATAAATGGTTTACTGTTAATACACATTGAAAAGTCATTTAGAATCTAAAATAATTTTCAATGCAAAATGTTAGGTGTCAGGCACAGATGTGGTAAAAATTTTATTGCAATATCTCATTCATTAGTCTTTCCCATGTCCTGCAAGCATTGTTGCAGTACAATTGAAAAATAAAATTGTATATATTTAAATTATATAACATGTTGATATGAAAGATGTTCATAAAATGATTACCACAGTCAACTTAGTTAACACATCTATCACCTCACATTCTTACCTTTTTGTATATGGTCAGACCATTTAAGATCTCATCTTTTAGCCAATTTCAACTAAGTATTACACTATTATTAACTATAGTGTCCGTGGATACTCAGAATTTATCCATATTATAAATGAAAGTTTGTACCCTTTCACAAACATATGTCCATTTCTCCCACTCCCTCAGCTCCTGGCAACCACCATTCTACTCTGCTTCTGTGAGTTCAATTAATTATTTTTTAAGATTTCACACATAAGTGAGCTCATACAGTATTCATCTTTCTCTGTCTGGCTTATTTCACTTTGTATAATATCTTTCAGTTTCATCCATGTTGTCCTGAACAGCAGGACATCCTTCTTTTATATGACTGAATAATATTCCATTATATGTTCTTTATCTCCTATGTCAGGGTAAAAGTGACACAAGCAAAATGAAACTGTTTGTATTCCCCTCTTTAATGTATCCAGGCTCAGGTTTTTTATTTAATAGTGTGCTAATACCTTGACATTGGGTTCTGGGACTCCCAATAAGACACTCCGATCTATGGGCGATTGTCAAAATTTATTTTCTGTGGGGACTCAATATAGAAAAATATTTTGCTATTTTGCTAATGTCATTCCACCTCAGTTTCTCCCATTATATCTGAAATGCCACTGTCAGAAAAAATCATTTCTTTGTATCTCCAGAAGTTCTGAGTTTAAGAAAATATTCCTTTTTTTAAAAGTATTAGATTGTCAAATTGCTTCGCAGTGGTATAATTAGTTGATAGCAGGTCCCAGAGGCTTAGATAACTAATGAAGTCAAGTTATATGGAGAAATGAGACAGTGAGTAGAGCATGAGGCACTGTGTTAGGGAATTTAGGATTACAATTAGGCAGATGTTGGGCTGCATAATTTGGATGTGGAAGTGAGAAAAAATGCACTTAAAACTCTTCACATTTTGCTAAAAACAGGCTATGATTTTGTCAACAGTTCTGGATGGAAAGAAAGCAGTGGTACAAGCTGAGGCTGGCTGGCATTTATTAGGTGTTTTCTTTTTGAAGGGCTCTATGCTAGGCCCCATAGGGTGCCAGCTCTATCACAATGTTTGATACTTGCAGGTAAACAATACAAGTTTCTCGATTTTTAAGGATAAAGAACTTCACAACTTATCCACTAAAGTGATTTCCTACATACAATAGCTCCAGTCTTCAAGGACAGTTTCTCTCTCTCTTCAAACATGCCCTGTAGTTTCTGTTTATAAAGGTATCAAAGTCCGCTCAAGCTCAGAAATAAAGAAAATGAAAGATCTAATTTTCAGAGTTCTTAACTAAGACCAGTTCTCCCAGTTTATTATTCTTCGGGGCAAGTAAACATCATTGAGAAACTAATGGTGCAACATAAAGAGGAGATTTTAACCCACTGAAAGTCTATGATATCGTTCTCCCATAATACAGTACCCTGAGGCTTTGAAATGTAATCTTACAAACAAATTATGCTAAATTCTGGCTACACACTGGACAGCTCTTTGAATTGACAGCTTCAAAAAAAATCAAAGTGACCTAAAGTCAATAATATCTTGTGTATTATTCCTTTCTTTTCTATACGTTTCACTTTTTGTTCACCTGTTATGTCTTCATCTCAGATTTTGACTCTAATCCAGAACTTGACATACTGTCTCATTCTTCATTTCCCATATTGAAGTGGTCAACTGTTTGGTATAATCCTGGAATGTAAAACCAATACCTCCTTTCTCTTGTGATATTTTTTGGCTTCAGGCTATGGGCTAAACACAATCATCCCACTTTTTCAATAAATACTTGTTGGGAACTAAGGAAATCTAACATTTAATCATTTAATAGATTTGATCATGAATTATTTAATACAAATTATCTATGCATGCCAATAGGGATTTCCTTGTTCTGGAAGTCTTGTGTCTGAAACTTACTTCAGAGGAGTTCAGGATCTCTCACCCAGGTAAGGACTGTTATAAAAATCTATTTTATGATTTAAAGAGTATAGTAGTCAAGTGCCCAGACTGTAGAACCAGACTGCCTGTTTTAGATATTTACTCCACTTCTTGAAGACTGACCATGTGGTACTTTTAATTTAACAACTTTATGTCTTTGCTTCCTTATTTGGAAAACTGAGAAAGTAACTGTAATTTCTCTGAGTTAAACAATGCATATAACATACTTAACTCAAATTATCGATGTTATTTATTATTACAATGATTTTCAATTTTACTGGGTGTCAAGCCCTTTGCTAGGAGCTGAAAGTACAGAGTTGAAAATGTTTTGAAGTAGTGGAGATAGTTATCATTTCGTGTGATCAGTGAGGTAACATGCCAGCTCTTGGGATTCAAGGAGTGTTTCACTGGAGGTATTATTCTAAAATTCAATATGGAAAATGAGTAGGAGTGAGCCAGGCACAGTGTGAAGGCATCTTATGGGAGTAACAGTGTTCTTAAAAAGAGAGAACAGCCATGAGAGAAGCAAATATTTGGTAATTTCAAAGAAGTGAGAGATGTTCAATATGAATGATATAAGAAAATCATATAGGCCCTTGTAATAAATTTCAAGAAATTGTTTTATCAAATTTTTATTGAAGTATAGCTGATTTACAGTGCTCTGTTAGTTTCAAGTGTACAGAAAGTGATTCACTTATATATGTATATATGTATGTTCTTCAGATTGCCTTGCTTTATAAAGTATTGAATATAATTCTCTGTGTTATACAATATCATTCTTGTTTGTTATCTATATATTTTATATATAGTAGTGTGTATATGTTAATTCCAACCTCGTAATTTAGACTTTATCATGAATGCAGTGGGAAATTTTGATGGGTTTTAAGCAGAAAAATACTGGATCATATTCTCATTTTATTTTATTTTTTTCTGCCACATCTTTTATTTATTTATTTTTTTCTTGTTTTTGCCATACAATGTCATGATATCACCATGGGTTTACATATGCTTCCCCTCCAGAACCGCCCTCCCTCCTCCCTCCCCCCCGGGAAATCTCGCTGAACCAACCCCAAGCATCAATCCTGGGCTGGCGATTGATTAGACATATGATAATTAACTTGTTTCAATGCCCTTCTCCCATATCATCCCACCCTTACCATCATCCACAAAGTCCACGAGTCTATTCTATACCATCTGCGTTCCTTTTGCTGTCTCGCATGTTGGGTTCCCGTTACCGTCTTTCTAAATTCCATATATATGTGTTAATATACTGTATTGTTGTTTTTGCTTCTGGCTTACTTCACTCTGGATAATGGGCTCCAGTTTCGTCCATCTGAGTAGAATTGCTTCAAATGAATTTTTTTTAATGCTGAGTAATATTCCATTGTGTATATATACCACAGCTTTCTTATCCATTCGTCAGTTGATGGGCATCTAGGTTGCTTCCATGTCCTGGCTATTGTAAACAATGCAGCGATGAACATTGGGGTACATGTGGCTCTTTCAATTCTGGTTTCCTCGGTGTGTATGCCCAGCAGTGGGATTGCTGGTTCATATGGCAGGACTATTTGCAGCTTTTTAAGGAACCTCCACACTGTTTTCCATAGTGGCCGTACTAGTTTGCATTCCCACCAACAGTGTAAGAGGGTTCCCTTTTCTCCACATCCTCTCCAGCATTTATTGCTTGTAGACTTTTGGATGGCAGCCATTCTGACTGGTGTAAAGTGGTACCTCATTGTGGTTTTGATTTGCATTTCTCTGATAATGAGTGATGTTGAACATCTTTTCATGTTCTTGTTAGCCATTTCTATATCTTCTTTGGAGAAATGTCTGTTAAGTTCTTTGGCCCACTTTTTAATTGGGTTGTTTATTTGTCTAGAATGGAGCTGCAGGAGTTGCTTGTATGTTTTTGAGATTATTTGTTTGTCAGTTGCTTCATTGTCTATTATTTTCTCCCATTCTGAAGGCTGTCTTTTCACCTTGCTTATAGTTTCCTTTGTTGTGCAAAAGCTTTTAATTTTAATTAGGTCCCGTTTGTTTATTCGTGTTTTTATTTCCAATATTCTGGGAGGTGGGTCATGGAGTATCCAGCTTTAGGTTATGGCAGAGTGTTTTGCCTATGTTATCCTCTAGGAGTTTTATAGTTTCTGGTATTATGCTTAGATCTTTGATCCATTTTGAGTTTATCTTTGTGTATGGTGTTAGAAAGTGATCTAGTTTCATTCTTTTACAAGTGGCTGTCCAGTTTTCCCAGCACCACTTGTTGAAGAGGTTGTCTTTTCTCCACTGTATATTCTTGCCAACTTTGTCAAAGATAAGGTGTCCATAGATGCGTGTATTTATCTCTGGGCTTTCTATTCTGTTCCATTGATCTATATTTCTGTCTTTGTGCCAGTACCATACTGTCTTAATGACTGTGGATTTGTAGTAGAGCCTAAAGTCAGGTAGGTTGATTCTGCCAGTTCCAATCTTCTTTCTCAAGATTGCTTTGGCTATACGAGGTTTCTTGTATTTCCATACAAATTGAGAAATTATTTGTTCTAATTCTTTGAAAAAGACTCTGGTAGCTTCATAGGAATTGCATTGAATCTATAGATTGCTTTGGGTAGTATATTCATTTTCACTATATTGATTCTTCCAATCCATGAACACGGCACATTTCTCCATCTGTTTTTGTCCTC
>ML661247.1:2086847-2109434 GCA_007570785.1 Antilocapra americana
TTTTCACCATTGAGGATAATGTTTGCTGTGGGTTTGTCATATATAGCTTTTATTATGTTGAGGTATGTTCCTTCTATTCCTGCTTTTTGGAGGGTTTTTATCATAAATGGATGTTGAATTTTGTCAAAGGCTTTCTCTGCATCTATTGAGATAATCATGTGATTTTTATTTTTCAATTTGTTAATGTGGTGTATTACATTGATCGATTTACGAATATTGAAGAATCCTTGCATCCCTGGGATAAAGCCTACTTGATCATGATGTATGATCTTTTTGATGTGTTGTTGGATTCTATTTGCTAGAATTTTGTTGAGGATTTTTGCATCTAAGTTCATCAGTGATATTGGCCTGTAGTTTTCTTTTTTTGTGGCATCTTTGCCGGGTTTTGGAATTAGGGTGATGGAGGCCTCATAGAATGAGTTTGGAAGTTTACCTTCGTCTGCAATTTTCTGGAAGAGTTTGAGTAGAATAGGTGTTAGCTCTTCTCTAAATTTTTGGTAGAATTCAGCTGTGAAGCCATCTGGTCCTGGGCTTTTGTTTTTTGGAAGATTTCTGATTACGGTTTCAATTTCCGTGCTTGTGATGGGTCTATTAATATTATCTATCTCTTCCTGGTTTAGTCTTGGAAAGTTGTACTTTTCTAGGAATTTGTCCATTTCATCCAGGTTGTCCAGTTTATTTGCATATAGTTGCTGATAATAGTCTCTTATGATCCTTTGTATTTCTGTGTTTTCTGTTGTGATCTCTCCATTTTCATTTCTAATTCTGTTGATTTGGTTCTTCTCCCTTTGTTTCTTGATTAGTCTGGCTAATGGTTTGTCAATTTTATTTATCTTCTCAAAGAACCAGCTTTTGGCTTGGTTGATTTTTGCTATGGTCTCTTTTGTTTCCTTTGCGTTTATTTCTGCCCTGATCTTTAAGATTTCTTTCCTTCTACTAGACCTGGGCTTCTGCATCTTTTCCCTTTCTAGTTGATTTAGGTGTAAAGTAAGGTTGTTTATTTGATTTTTTTCTTGTTTACTGAGGTGAGCTTGTATTGCTATGAACTTTCCCCTTAGCACTGCTTTCACAGTGTCCCATAGGTTTTGGGCTGTTGTGTTTTCATTTTCATTCGTTTCCATGCATAACTGAATTTCATTTTTTATTTCTTTTGTGATTTGTTGGTTATTCAGCAGTGTGTTGTTAAGCCTCCATATGTTGGAAGTTTTGAATGGTTTTCTCCGGTAGTTGATATCTAATCTCACTGCATTGAGGTCAGAAAAGATGCTTGGGATGATTTCAATATTTTTGATTTTATCAAGGTTAGATTTATGGCCCAGGATGTGATCTATCCTGGAGAAGGTCCCGTGTGTGCTTTAGAAAAAGGTGAAATTCCTTGTTTTGGGGTGGAATGACCTGTAGATATCAATTAGGTCTAGTTGGTCTATTGTATCATTTAAAGTTTGAATTTCCTTGTTACTTTTCTGTCTAGTTGATCTATCCATTGGTGTGAGTGGTGTATTAAAGTCTCCCACAATTATTGTGTTGTTGTTAATTTCCCCTTTCATACTTGTTAGCATTTGCCTTACATATTGTGGAGCTCCTATGTTGGGTGCATAAATATTTATGATTGTTATTTCTTCTTCTTGGATTGATCCTTTGATCATTATGTAATGTCCATCTTTATCTCTTTTCACTGCCTTTATTTTAAAGTCTACTTTATCTGATATGAGTATTGTCACTCCTGCTTTCTTTTGGTCTTTATTCACATGGAATATCTTTTTCCAGCCTTTAACTTTCAGTCTATATGTGTCCCTAGGTTTGAGGTGGGTCTCTTGTAGACAACATATATAGGGATCTTGTTTCTGTATCCAATCGGCCAATCTTTGTCTTTTGGTTGGGGCATTCAGCCCATTTACATTTAAGGTAATTATTGATATGTATGCTCCCGTTACCATTTATTTTATTGTTTTGGGTTCGAGATTATCTACCCCATTTGTGTTTCTTATCTAGGCAAGATCCTTTAGCATTCGTTGTAGGGCTGGTTTGGTGTTGCTGAATTCTCTCAGTTTCTGCTTGTCTGAAAAACTTTTGAATTCTCCTTCAAATTTGAATGAGATCCTTGCTGGGTACAGTAATCGGGGTTGTAGATTGTTTTCTTCCATGACTTTAAGAATGCTCTGCCATTCCCTTCTGGCCTGAAGCGTTTCTATTGAGAGATCAGCTGTTATCCTTATGGGATTCCCCTTGTGAGTTATTTTTTGCTTCTCCCTTGCTGCTTTTAATATTTGGTCTTTGTATTTGATATTTGTTAATTTGATTAATATGTGTCTTGGGGTGTTCTGTTTGCGGTTCATTCTATTTGGGACTCTCTGTGTTTCTTGGACCTGAGTGGCTATTTGCTTTCCCAATTTAGGGAAGTTTTCAACAATTATCTCTTCAAGAATTGTCTGATGGTCTTTCTTTTTGTCTTCTTCTTCTGGGACTCCTATGATTCGAATATTGGTGCGTTTAATATTGTCCCAGAGGTCTCTAAGATTGTCCTCATTTCTTTTAATTCTTTTTTCATTTTTCCTTTCTGTTTCATTTACTTCTGCCATTCTGTCTTCTACCTCACTTATCCTGTCTTCTATCTCTGTTATTCTACTGTGGGTTCCCTCCAGGGTGTATTTGATCTCATTTATTGCATTATTTATTGTATTTTGACTCTTTTTCATTTATTCTAAGTCCTTGTTAAAGCTTACCTGCATCTTCTCAATCCTTGCCTGCAGGTTATTGAACTGCAACTCCAACTTATTTTCCAGGTTTTGGATCATTTTCACTATCATTATTTGGAATTCTTTGTCAGGTAGACATCCTATCTCTTCGTCTTTTGTTTTGTCTAGGGGATATTTATCCTGTTCCTTTACTTGCTGGGTATTTCTCTGCTTTTACATCTTGTTTATCTTGCTGTGTTGCCCCTTTATTGTGGGGGTTCCTCACTATGGAAGGGGTTGGATGTGTGGTTTGTAGAAGTTTCCTGGATGGGAAAGCTTGTGTGGTGTTCTGGTGGGTGGATGTGGGTTTCCTCACTGTAACTAACAATGGAGTGTCCAGTAAAGAGATTTGAGGTGTCGGTGGACTTGGTGTGACCTTGGGCAACCTGTGTATTGAAGCTCCTCGCAGTGTTCCTGCGTTGCTGGAGGATTTGCTCTGTATATCTTATTCTGGAGCTTGTTGACCCTTGGGGGTTGGTTAATTTCAGTTTTGGTATGGAGGAGGTTGATGAGTTCCTATCGATTAATTTACTCTTGGATCTAGGAGTTTTCTGGAATTCTCAGGGTCTGGGTTTAGCCTCCTGACTTCCAGTAGCCTCAGGGCTCTTTTATCTCTGCACTGATGGTGGCAGAACCTCTAGTTTAGTGATGAAAAGTTTCTTCACAGTGAGGGACACCCTCTTAGGTGAGGGGAAAGTCCTCACTCTGGAAGACTGTTCCGAGCTTGCACACTCTTCTGGGGACTCATTTGTGTGTTGGTCACTCCTTGGTTCAAGGTATCAGAGGCAGGACCTCGGGAATGCCAGAGTGACTGGAAATAGGATGGAATCCATCCCAGAAACGAAGGAGTCACACAGAGAGAAGGCACCAGATGGACTCCAACTTTCCACCTCATTTTATTATGATTATTTGACATCCATATGGTTAAGATATTGAGAATAAGCACAATTGTTAAGTGGTTATTTTAGTGATAATGGGATGGAGATAAGTGGTAGGAATACATAAGTATTAAGGAGGTCGAGTCAGAGGTGCTTACTGATTGATTGAATATTATAGGGAGAGAGGAAGACTCAAGAATTCATTGAATATAATGGTTATGATATATCCTCAGTATGGAGACAAAGGACATTTCAAGTTTTAAACTGAAAATTTTTCCTATATTCCAGTATAGGAAACAGGGTGAGAAACATTGGGAGCAATAGGTAATAAAAGCTACTGACTTTGGTTTTATTTTTATTTTTTAACTTAATTTTTATTTATATTAGTTTTGCCAAACAATGACATGATATCACCATGGGTTTACATATGCTCCCCCTCCAGAACCCCCCTCCCTCCTCCCTCCCCCCGGGAAATCTTGTTGCACCAGTCCCAAGCATCAATCCTGGGCCAGATATTGATTAGACATATGATAATTAACATGTTTCAATACCATTCTCCCATATCATCCCACCATTTCCCTCATCCACAGAGGCCATGAGTCTATTCTATACATCTGCGTTCCTTTTACTGTCTAGCATGCTGGGTTCTCGTTACCATCTTTCTAAATTCCATATATATGCGTTAATATACTGTATTGTTGTTTTTGCTTCTGGCTTACTTCACTCTGGATAATGGGCTCCAGTTTCGTCCATCTGAGTAGAACTGATTCAAATGAATTTTTCATTAATGCTGAGTAATATTCCATTGTGTATATGTACCACAGCTTTCTTATCCATTAATGCTGAGTAATATTCCATTGTGTATATGTACCACAGCTTTCTTATCCATTCATCAGTTGATGGGCATCTAGGTTGCTTCCATGTCCTGGCTATTGTAAACAATGCGGCGATGAACATTGGGGTACATGTGTCTCTTTCAATTCTGGTTTCCTCAGTGTGTATGCCCAGCAGTGGGATTACTGGGTCATATGGCAGGTCTATTTGCAGTTTTTTAAGGAACCTCCACACTGTTTTCCATAGTGGCTGTACTAGTTTGCAATCCCACCAACAGTGTAAGAGAGTTCCCTTTTCTCCACATCCTCTCCAGCATTCATTGCTTGTAGATTTTTGGATTGCAGCCATTCTGAGTGGTGTAAAGTGATATCTCATTGTGGTTTTGATTTGCATTTCTCTGACAATGAGTTATGTTGAGCATCTTTTCATGTGTTTGTTAGCCATTTTTATGTCTTCTTTGGAGAAATGTCTGTTAAGTTCTTTGGCCCACTTTTTGATTGGGTCGTTTATTTTCCTAGAATGGGGCTGCAGGAGTTGCTTGTATATTTTTGAGATTAATTGTTTGTCCGTTGCTTCATTGGCTATTATTTTCTCCCATTCTGAACGCTGTCTTTTCACCTTGCTTATAGTTTCCTTTGCTGTGCAGAAGCTTTTAATTTTAATTAGGTCCCATTTGTTTATTCTTGCTTTTGTTTCCAGTATTCTGGGAGGTGGGTCATGTAGGATCCTGCTTTGGTTTACGTCAGAGAGTGTTTTCCCAATGTTATCCTCTAGGAGTTTTATAGTTTCTGGTCTTATGCTTAGATCTTTGATCCATTTTGAATTTATCTTTGTGTATGGTGTTAGAAAGTGTTCTAGTTTCATTCTTTTAGAAGTGGCTATCCAGTTTTCCCAGCACCACTTGTTAAAGAGGTTGTCTTTTCTCCATTGTATATTCTTGCCTCCTTTGTGAAAGATAAGGTGTCCATAGATGCGTGGATTTATCTCTGGGCTACCTATTTTGTTCCACTGATCTATGTTTCTGTCTTTGTGCCAGTACCATACTGTCTTAATGACTGTGGATTTGTAGTATAGCTTAAAGTCAGGTAGGTTGATTCTTCCAGCTCGAATCTTCTTTCTCAAGATTGCCTTCACTATATGAGGTTTTTTGTATTTCCATACAAATTGTGAAATTATTTGTTCTAATTCTCTGAAAAAGACCTCTGGTAGCTTGATAGGAATTGCATTGATTCTATAGATTGCTTTGGGTAGTATACTCATTTTCACTATATTGATTCTTCCTATCCACGAACAAGGCACATTTCTCCATCTGTTTGTGTCCTCTTTGATTTCTTTCATATGTGTTTTATAGTTTTCTATATACAAGTCTTTTGTTTCTTTAGGTAGAAATACTCCTAAGTATTTTATTCTTTTTGTTTCAATGGTGAATGGAATTTTTTCCATAATTTCTCTTTCTGTTTTCTCATTGTTAGTGTATAGAAATGCCAGGGATTTCTGTGTGTTGATTTTGTATCCTAAAACTTGACTTTGGTTTTAGATATCTTTGGTGTGAAGCACCTATGCAACTAATAAGTGAAAATATCTTGGGAAAATGGATGTGGAACTTAGGTGAGAAGTCATGGTATAGCCCATGTTTTAATCAGATCAGTTGGGTACCCTTTGAACCCAGTCATATTGGATAGGTTTTTTATCCCTCGCTTTTTCTTTTTTTTTCACTTTACAATATTGTATTGGTTTTGTCATACATGTCAATACATGAATCTGCCATGGGTATACATGTGTTCCCTTTCCAGAACCCCCGTCCCACTCGCTTCCCCATCCCATCCCTCTGGGTCATCCCAGTGCCCCAGCCCGGAGCACCCTGTATCATGCATCAAAACTGGACTGACAATTCGTTTCACATATGATAATTTACATGTTTCAATGCCATTCTCCCATATCATCCCACCCTCGCTCTCTCCCACAGAATCCAGAAGACTGTTCTATACATCTGTGTCTCTTTTGCTTTCAAAAATGCAGGGTTATCTTTACCATCTTTCTAAATTCTATATATATACTGTAATATACTGTTTTGGTGTTTTTCTTTCTGGCCTACGTCACTCTGTATAATAGGCTCCAGTTTCATCCACCTCATTAGAAATGCTTCAAATGTATTCCTTTTAATGGCTGAATAATATTCCATTAGGTATATGTACCACAGCTTCCTTATCCATTTTTCTGCTGATGGACATCTAGGTTGGTTCCATGTCCTGACTATTATAAACAGTGCTGCAATGAACATTGGGGTACACGTGTCTCTTTCAATTCTGGTTTCCTCAGTGTGTATCCCCAGCAGTGGGATTGCTGGGTCATATGGCAGTTCTATTTCCAGCTTTTTAAGGAATGTACACATTTTTCTCCATAGTGGCTGTACTAGTTTGCATTCCCACCAACAGTGCAAGAGGGTTCCCCTTTTCTCCCCATGCTCTCCAGCATTTATTGATTGTAAAGTTGTGATTAGCAGCCATTCTGACTGGCCTGAAATGGTACCTCATTGTGGTTTTTACTTGCATTTCTCTGATATTGAGTGATGTTGAGCATCTTTTCATGTGTTTGTTAGCCATTTTTATGTCTTCTTTGGAGAAATGTCTGTTTAGTTCTTTGGCCCATTTTTTGATTGGATCACTTATTTTTCTGGATTTGAGCTGTAAGAGTTGCTTGTATTTTTTTTAGATTAATTCTTTGTCTGTTGCTTCGTTTGCTATTATTTTCTCCAATTCTGAAGGCTGCCCTTTCACCTTGCTTATAGTTTCCTTTGTTGTGCAGAAGCTTTTAAGTTTAATTAGGTCACATTTGTTTAATTTTGCTTTTATTTCCAATATTCTGGGAGGTATGTCATAGAGGATCCTGCTTTGGTTTATGTCAGAGAGTGTTTTGCCTATGTCTTCCACTGGGAGTTTTAAAGTTTCTGGTCTTACATTTCGATATTTAATCCATTTTGAGTATATTTTTGTGTATGGTGTTAGAAAGTGTTCCAGTTTCATTCTTTTACAAGTGGTTGACCTGTTTTCCCAGCACCACTTTTTAAAGTGATAGTCTTTTCTCCATTGTATATTCTTCCCTCCTTTGTCAAAGTTAAGGTGTCCATAGGTGCATGGATTTATTTGTTCCATTGATCTATATTTCTGTCTTTGTGCCAGTACCATTCTGTCTTGATAACTGTTGCTATGTAGTATAGCCGAAAGTTAAGCAGGTTGATTCCTCCAGTTCCATACTTCTTTCTCAAGATTGCTTTGGATATTCGAGGTGTTTTGTATTTCCATACAAATTGTGAAATTATTTGTTCTAGTTCTCTCAAAAAGACCGATCGTAGCTTAATAGGGATTGCATTCAATCTATAGTTTGCTTTGGGTAGTATACTCATTTTCACTACATTGATTCTTCCAATCCATGAACTTGGTATATTTCTCCATCTATTTGTGTCCTTTTTGATTTCTTCCATCAGAGTTTTTTTAGTTTTCTCTATATATGTCTTTTCTTTCTTTAGGTAGATATATTCCTAAGTATTTTAATCTTTGCATTTCAATCATGAATGTAGTTGTTTCCTTAATTCTTCTTTCTGTTTTCACATTGTTAGTGTATAGGAATGCAAGGGATTTCTGTGTGTTGACTTTATATCCTGCATCTTTAGTATATTCATTGATTAGCTGTAGTAATTTTCTGGTGGAGTCTTTAGGGTTTTCTATGTAGAGTGTCATGTTATCTGCAGACAGTGAGATTATTCGTTCTTGTTTTCCAATCTGAATTCCTTTTATTTCGTTTTCTGCTCTGGTTCCTGTAGCCCAAACTTCCAAAACTATGTTGAATAATAGTGGTAAGAGTGGGCACCCTTCCTTGTCTTGTTCCTGACTTTAGGGGAAATGCTTTCAATTTTTCACCATTTAGGATAATGTTTGCTGTGGGTTTGTCATATATAGCTTTTATTATGTTGAGGTATGATCTTTCTATTCCTGCTTTCTGGAGGGTTTTTTTTTTTTAATTGTAAATGAATGTTGAATTTTGTCAAAGGCTTTCTATGCATCTTTTGAGATATGTGGTTTATGTGGTTTTTATTTTTCAATTTTTTAATGTGGTGTATTACATTGATTGATTTGCAGATATTGCAGAATCCTTGCATCCCTGGGATAAAGCTCACTTGGTCATGATATATGAGCTTTTTAATATATCGTTGGATTGTGTTTGCTAGAATTTTATTAAGGATGTTTGTATCTATGTTCATGAATGATACTAGCCTGTAGTTTTCTTTTTTTGTGACATCTTGGTTATTTTTTGGTATTAGGGTAATGGTGGCCTCTTAGAATGAGTTTGGACGTTTACCTTCCTCTGCAATTTTCTGGAAGAGTTTGAGTAGGATAGGTGTTAGCTCTTCACTAAATTTTTGGTAGAATTCAGCTGTGAAGCTGTCTGGTCTGTGCTTTTGTTTTCTGGAAGATTTCAGGTTCAATTTCCGTGCTTGTGATGGATCTGTTAAGATTTTCTATTTCTTCTTGGTTCAGTTTTGGAAAGTAGTACTTTTCTTAGAATTTGTCCATTTCTTCCACATTGTCCATTTTATTTGCATATAGTTACTTATAATAGTCTCTTATGATCCTTTGTATTTCTGTGTTGTCTGTTGCGATTTCTCCATTTTCATTTCTAATTTTGTTGATTTGATTTTTCTCCCTTTGTTTCTTGATGAGTCTGGCTAATGGTTTGTCAATTTTATCTTCTCAATGAACCAGGCTTTGGCTTTGTTGATTTTTGGTATGGTCTCATTTGTTTCTTTTGCATTTCTTTCTGCCCTAATTTTTAATATTTCTTTCCTTCTTCCAACCCTGGGGTTCTTCATTTCTTCCTTTTCTAGTTGCTTTAGGTGTAGAATTAGGTTATTTATTTGACTTTTTTTCTTGTTTCTTTAGGTAAGCCTATATTGCTTTGAACCTTCCCCTTAGCAGTGCTTTTATAGTGTCCCATAGGTTTTGGGTTGTTGTGTTTTCGTTTTCATTCAATTGTATGGAAATTTTGATTTCTTTTTTGATTTCTTCTGTGATTTGTTGGTTATTCAGCCCCATGTTGTTTAACCGCCCTATGTTGGAATTTTTTAAATTTTCCTCCTGTAATTGACGTCTAATCTTACTGCATTGTGGTCACAAAAGATGCTTGGAATGATTTCAGTTTTTTTGAATTTACCAAGGCGAGATTTATGGCCCAGGTTGTGTTCTATCCTGGAGAAAGTTCCATGTCCACTTGACAAAAAGTTGAAATTCATTGTTTTGGGGTGAAATGTTCTATGGATATCAATTAGGTCTAACTGGTCTATTGTATCATTTAAAGTTTGTGTTGCCTTGAAGTGGATTTTATCTTGTGTTGCTATGAGATGTTTATAGATTTTTTTCTCAACAATTTTCCCATTCTACTCTGAATGTAGTTCAGTATAAATCTACTACGGGCCAGATGTACCACCCAGTTAGCAGTTGTGCTTAGGTCTTCTGAAAACTGTGTGATATCTTTCTTGGTTTCTAATTTTCATTCTACATGTGGCCTTTGCCAAAGCCATTAACCTCCTTGTCCTTCAACATATCTGTTTCTAATGAAGGAATGATAATAATTTGATATCTTGCCCTTCCTTAACTGAAGACTTTGGTAAGCAGTGATATTTTACAGTTTAACACTTCTAACTGTCACCCATTAAATATTCATTTAAAAATGTTCAGGCTCCTTGGAGTCAGTGTGCTGCACTGACTCTTATTTCTAATATCCATGAAAACTTTTGTCTCTTCAAAGGAGACAATTAAGCAACTCAATTGGGACAGTAACTAGTCATGTTGTTAGTTATCAAGAAAGTTTCATTGGTCCTTTACTTCACTCTTCCACAGAGTAATAATAATGAACACCTATATTTTATTTTGCATATGAGCCCAGAGCCATGGCTCCCTACCAAGAGGTTTTCGTGAGGAAGACAAATGAAACATTAAGAGAAATGATATAGTCATAGTGAAATGTGGTTATCACAAGGGGACCAGATAGAGAAATCCAAACTTCAAGTAAATTAACACTGAATGTTCTGGACTATAGCAATAACTCCAAGGTATAACTTATAAAATCTACATTTAGAGAGTATTGTGTGGTAGTTAAGTGCGCAGGTTATGGATCCAGATTGCACTTACACACACACACACACACACACACACACACACAATGAAGTGAAAAAAAATACTGCATTAAATTCTTGTCCTCATTTATTTATTGATTGAGTTATTGGAAGTCTGTTAGGTTATGATTATATATTGATAAATAAAACAACCATGGCACCTAGGTTTATGGAGCTTATATTCTTGTAACAGACACACAAAAAATAAATAATCAAATAATTGCATAATTAAAACCAATAAGTTCTATAAAGGAAATTAATATATATTGAGTTGTCCAACCCACACAAGTGCTGGAATATAGTGAGCCCCTACATTAGATATGACATGTGGGAAGATAAGTCTGAGGTCTTAGCATTTAAGGTGAAGGAGATAATAACCCACTCATACAAGCAATAGAGGGAAGCATATTCTAGAAGAAGAGATGAGCCTGAGTATGTATGAAAGCTCTGAAGTTGGGAAAAGCTTGTTGTTCTCAATGACCTGAAAGAAGGCCTATATGGCTGGAGGGAAGTGAAAGGTGGGGACAGTGGCCCACATTGCATTGTAAAAGGAGTTAAGGTAGGTAGAGACTATTTAAGCCCTTATTTATTGGCCCTGTGTTTTAATTTGGATTTGATCCTAAGGTCAAAGAAAGGCCATGAAAGGGTTTAATCAATACAGCTGTATGATACAATTTACATTTTTGAGAGACCTCTCTGACTTTCACATGCAGTGATGCTTAGAGGGGTCAGAAAAAGTACAAAGACCATTTAGGATACTCTCACAGTGGCCTTTGAGACACATGATGGTGGCCAAAACAGTAGTGGTGGAAGGAGAGATAAAGAAAGATGACTATGTCTGATATACGTTTAGAAATTATAACCAATTTTGCTTCAGTTCATTTCAGTTCAGTCACTAAGTCGTGTCTGAATCTTTGCGAGCCCATGAACTGCCGCACGCCAGGCCTCCCTGTCCATCACCAACTCCAGGAGTCTACCCAAATCCATGTCCACTGAGTTGGTGATGCCATCCAGGCATCTCACTCTCTCTCGTCCCTTTCTCCTCCTGTTCCCAATCCTTCCTAGCATTAGGGTCTTTTCCAATGAGTTAACTCTTCGCATGAGGTGGCTAGAGTATTGGAGTTTCAGCTTCAACATCAGTCTTTCCCATGAACACCCAGGAATGATCTCCTTTAGGATGGACTGGTTGGATCTCCTTGCAGTCCAAGGGATTCTCAAGAGTCTTCTCCTACACTACACTTTAAAAGCATCGATTCTTCGGTGCTCAACCTTTTTCACTGTCCAACTATCATATGCGTACATGAATACTGTAAAAACCATAGCCTTGGCTAGAAGAACCTTTGTTGGCAAAGTAATGTCTCTGCTTTTCAATATGCTATCCAAGTTGGCCATAGCTTTCCTTCCAAGGAGTAGGCGTCTTTTGATTTCATGGCAGCAATCTCCATCTGCAGTGATTTTGAAACCCCAAAAAATAAAGTCTGACACTTTTCCCATCGTTTCCCCATCTATTTCCCGTGAAGTGATGGGACCAGATGTCATGATCTTAGTTTTCTTAATGTTGAGCCTTAAGCCAACTTTTCACTCTCCTCTTTCTTGGCCTTTTGGCTAAAATCAAGTGTAATGTAACATTCTACATTCTTGATTTCTTATTCTCAATACCTGGGCTTTTGGAAGTCAAAAATAATGTCTTCTCTAACAAATTTCTCTGCCACTAGCTCCAAAATAGATTTTAAATTGATTTTCCCCCTGTAGTTCTTCCATAGCCTTTATGTCCCTAGGCAATGAATGTGAAGTTCTTATTTGAAATGGAGAGAACCTCAAGGTTAAAGAACATTCTAGAAAGTTAGAAAACAAATTGGTTAATTTTTCCAAATGTTATTTTGTAGCAATGCAGTTTCTAAATAGTGCTAGTATCAATATTTTGGGAGAATCCCTGGAATTGCCAGCTGAAGTATAGAGAAACCAAAACATTTCCTTTTAATCTCAACAACTGTTATAACTATAGACATTCTCCAAACCATTTCACTGTCAACAACACTACTTTTCTCCTTTGTGTGTTTAAAGTGAAGAGTCATACTCCAGAAAGAGTGGAGCCAAAAGTGATGAAAACCTGCCCCTCTCAACAAGTCAGTAGGTTGCTTTTAGTTGATGAATGAGAAGAAAAATAGAATGAATGCTTTTAATTCTTTTTTTGTTTGTTTGTTTAGTATGGTTTATTAAGCTGTGCCTTAGTACACAGGCTCGGGCTTGCCCACGGTGCTCTTAATGTACAAGGCCCTGACGTTCTGCCAATTTTTCTTGAGCAATAACACCAGAAAGTTGACAGCTAAGTGGATGTTGTACACAAGCTCATCATCTGTCATCTTCAAGTGGCCAACAGCCACTGACAGACACAGACAGCACCTTCTTCATCTGGAACTTGATCGTGGACTTTACTTCATCAACTTTGGCCCCCATGTTCTCATTGTGGGTCAGCAGGGAAGGGAACTTGCCAGCCTTGTTCAGGCCTGGGTTCAGGATTTGGGGCATCTGCTTGATCAGAGACTCTGAAGCCAAAAATACATCACATTTCTTGGCGAGCTTCTTGACCAGTTTCTTATTCTTGTTGAGTTTCTTCAGGGCCTTGATGTCCATGTGGGGGATATCCACAGCCTTGACCTCGTCACAATGCTTCTGGTCCCCCAGACACATATGGAGAACTTGGGGTGGGGAGTCATTTGTCCTTCTGAGGGTCATAGTTCTTGAGGCTGATCTGAAGCTCTACCGTCTCCAAAAACTTCCTCTGCTTGCGCTGGTTCCCATGCAGGACATCCCACACCCCTTCATAGAGGGTGTTGTGGGAGACTTTGCTGCTTTTGGTTCCCCACACCACGATAAGCAGAAAAGAGACTGCTTTTAGTTCTTATCTTAGAAACTCAAACCCTTGAGCAGGGAAAGTCTTTTTCAACCTAACAGAACAAGTAAATTTCTCTTCTGGTTACAATCTGCTGGTTGAGATACAAGGGATATAGTAACCTCACCCAGACATAAACTGCCTTCTTTCATTTCTTTTCTTGACCTTAAGTATTTTCTGTTACTCAAAGTTACCTCTGTATCCTAAGTTAAACACACCTTGGCATGATAGAGTACTAGGATGTCACCAATGAAAAAAAGGACTCTTTTTGGTAATAAGTAGCACAAGAATCCATTCCTCACTTAGTTGAATGATGCCCCTTGAGTGGCCACATTGTTTCATGATGGTGATCTTTCTGCTACCAGACACCCCTATTGTCTTATTCTGGGCCTTGCTGTGTATTACCACTGCTGTCTCTTATGGTGATCAAAAAAAAATTATTACCTGCATCTCAGTAGGTGTGGTATATTGTTTAGTTTTAATTCTGAATCTACCACCCTCATGAAGTCTCTCATGCTATTCCAAGGAGGAGTTGGGAACCACATTTCCCAGAAGTCCCTTTCCATTTGTTTCTGTTTAAAATTTATTAATGCCAGAAATATAAGTTTTGGAAAGCAGAAGAGAATAAGAGGTCATTACTCACTGGAAGCCGCTGCAGGCAGGCAATTGGGCAGACATGAGGTCTGAAGAAACTTGCTTCTTAACAATCTCTGAATTCCAATCTCTCCCTCCTTGAGACAAAGAGAATCTCCTCCTCCAAAAGTATTCATATGCTTTGAACTAGTCCCAGTGGAGGTTGAAACTCTTTTCTTTTGTCGAAACTTAGGCAAGAAGAGATTGAAGCAGTGCCTTTATTAGTCTATATTCAGGTGGTTTGGCATCCACAGGAGTTCGGATTTCCCAGTGGTGTGTTTAGTACTAACCTTTCCCGTGTCTTTTTTTTTCTTGTTTCTAACCTCTCCTATGTCCTTTTCTCTAGGTAGAACCTCAGTTGAAGTGTCGGTTCAATAGCATACAGGTTATTCATTTGCTTTTACTATTGGAAATTCTGAAGAGGAAGTTGTCAGTTCCACAATTAGTAGCAAAAGTAAATGGTTGTTAAAATACATGTCTCAAGAACTTTTCTTCATAAAAGCTTAATTCTTATATCTCTTCACTCAAGATCTTATGTATTAAGATCATTAATACATAATTAATCAATCAAAACTTTGCTAAAATGTCCACTTGCCTTCTGCTACTCTCCGGTATTTGTTATACTTGAAGAGACATGATTGATCAAAATTATACCTGAGACTTTGCTGAAATATTGGCAACGCTCACTTCCAAAGATATTACTATTCCTAAATGACTGTCTTTAAAATTTATTAAGGATACTTTTAAAATTTTTTGGAGGATACTTTGCATAAGAAATGTGACATTTAATGGAATTACAGAAGCAAATGGAGTGAATTGGAGGGGTCTCTACCCTATTGTGATATAATGGTCCCAAGTCGTCATGTCTCTGTGCTTTTGACTACAAACTGATAAAAGTTGCTTAAACAAATTATTGGAAATATATTGGTATAGAAATTGCTATTCGGTGTACCAGATAGACTGCATCTGTCAGGACCAATAAAACACCTGCTTTGTCATTTCAAATAAACTCATTATACATTTGTTATGACCACTGGGACATCAATGGCATAGACAATAATCAGAAACTTTCCTAAAAGTATCACCAAGTATCATACCTCTGTGATTCCTTCATATAAAGATGAACAGAAATGACCAAGTTCATAGTATATGATACTTTCAAAGCATACAGGAACTTCAGACTTCAAATTGATTCTCATTTGATCTATAATTTCCTTTGTTTGTGTGTGTGTGTGTTGCACAGTCGTGTTCAACACCTGTTTCACATATTGATGAACCTTGACTAATTTCCCATTTTTCTATTTCAAATTGCATTACATATGAGCCAGTCAGTTAAAGCCATGTTTCTGTCAATAACCCAATACAAATAGAGCAGTCACCCCTATGAGAATTCCAAAATGAGTATTAAATGAGGGACAAAACAACAAATGAAACTTAGAAAATGGCATAATAAGTTACTGTAAGAGTTGGGTAATCAGAACACTACTTAAAATCTACAAGAAATTCTTACATAAGGACTTTCAAGGAAACTCATAATTACTGCTTTCCTATACTTATTATGAGGGAAATAATGATCCATGTTTTTGAAATCCTATCACACTTAATATGGTCAGAATGTTGTACTTATCCAGTTTTTAACTTTTTAATGATCTCATTGCCCATATCAGCCCTTAGGGGATACCAGCTGTGTTTCAGGGCCCATAAAAAACCTGTGTAGAGAGACAGGATATGTGAAAGCTAATTATAGATGAAGAAAATTCAAACTACAAAATAGCTACAGGAAATAAAAAATTTGGCTAAGATGAATTTGGAAATATGGAAAGTGACACAATTATCTCCTGCTAAGCTCTATCCCTATGTAAGAAGAAGTAAAAATTAGATCCCCCAAGAAGGGGGGATTGTTTAGAGAAGTGATCCCCCAACCTTTTTGGCATCAGGGACTGGTTTCATAGAAGACGATTTTTTCATGAACCTGGGTGGGGTGGGATGGTTTTAGGAAGATTCAAGCACATTACATTTCAGTTCAGTTCGGTTGCTCAGACGTATATGACTCTTTGCAACCACATGGACTGCAGCAGGCCAGGCTTCACTGTCCATCACCAACTCCTGGAGCTTACTCAAACTCATGTCCATCGAGTTCATCATACCACCCAACCATCTCATCCTCTGTCATCCCCTTCTCCTGCCTTCAATCTTTCCCAGCATCTCGGTCGTTTATAATGAGTCAGTTCTTCCCATCATGTAGGAAAAGTATTTGAGTTTCAGCTTCAGCATCAGTCCTTCCAATGAATATTCAGGACTGATTTCCTTTTGGATTGACTGATTGGATCTCCTTGCTGTCCAAGGGACTCTCAAGAGTCTTATCCAACACCACAGTTTAAAAGCATCAATTCTTTGGTGCTCAGCTTTCTTTATAGTCCCAACTCTCACATCCATACATGAGTCCTTGAAAAAGCATAGTTTTGACTAGACAGACATTTGCTGGCAAAATTGTCTCTGCTTTTTAGTTTGCTCTCTATGTTGATCATAGCTTTTCTTCCAAAGAGCAAGCGTCTTTGAATTTAATAGCTGTAGTCACCATCTGCAGTGATTTTGGAGTCCAAGAAAATAAAGTCTCTCACTGTTTCCATTGTTTCTTCCTCATCTATTTGCCTTGAGGTGGTGGGACTGGATGCCAAGATCTTAGTTTTCTGAATGTTTAACTTTGAGCCAGCTTTTTCACTCTCTTCTTTCACTTTCATCAAGAGGCTGTTTTCCTCTTCTTCACTTTCTGCCATAATGGTGGTGTCATCTGCATATCTGAGGTTATTGATATTTCTCCCAGAAGTTTTGATTCCAGCTTGTGCTTCATCCAGCCCAGGATTTCACATGATGTACTCTGCATATAAGTTAAATAAGCAGGGTGACAATATACAGCCTTGACGTATTCCTTTTTGTATTTGGAACCAGTGTGTTGTTCCATGTCCAGTTCTAACTGTTGTTTTTTGACCTGCATACAGATTTCTCAGGAGGCTGGTAAGGTGGTCTAGTATTCCCATCTCTTTCAGAGTTTTCCAGTTTGTAGTGATCCACACAGTCAAAGGCTTTAGTGTAGTCAATAAAGCAGAAGTAGATGTTTTTCTGGAACTCTCTTGCTTTTTTAATGATTCGACAGATGTTGGCAATTTGATCTTTGGTTCCTTTTCCTTTTCTTGATCCAGCTTGAACATCTGGAAGTTCTCGGTTCATGTACTGTTGAAGTCTGGCTTGGAGAATTTTAAGCATTACTTTGCTAGCGTGTGAAATGAGTGCCATTGTGCAGTAGTTTGAGGATTCTTTGGCATTCCCTTTCTTTGGGATTGGAATGAAAAGTGACCTTTGCCAGTCCTGTGGCCACTGCTGAGTTTTCTCTATTTGCTGGCATATTGAGTGCAGCACTTTCACAGCAGTATCTTTTAGGACTCGAAATAGCTCAACTGAAATTCCATTATCTCTACTGTCTTTGTTCATTGTAATACTTCCTAACACCCACTTGACTTTGCATTCCTGGATGTCTGGCTCTAGGTGAGTGAGCACACCATTGTGGTTATCTGGGTCTTGAAGATCTTTTTTCTTCAGTTGTTCTGTATATTTTTGCCCCCTCTTCTTAATATTTTATGCTTCTGTTAAGACTGTACCATTTATGTCCTTTGTTGTGCCCATCTTTGCATGAAATGTTCCCTTAGGATCTCTTATTTTCTTGAAGAGATCTCTAGTCTTTCTTATTAAATTTATTTTACTTTATTTCTATTATTCTTACATCACTCCACCTCAGATCATAAAGCACTAGATCTCAGAGTTTGGGGAACCCTGCTTTAGAGAAATATCTTAAAATATGTTTTCTAAGTCACATGCAGAGATTGAAATTCCCAAAGAGAAATCATAGTCACTCAACTTTCTCTCATTCTTAACTTTCATTCACATAGTTATTGAAGATAGGTGGAATTGTGCAACTATAAACCAGACTAATAATTATTGGTGTACTTAATGACAAGTAAAGAGGACACTTGCTTTAAATCAGAGCTGCCCTCTTGGGAATAAAGAAATTATTTGAAGGCAAAGATAATAACTCTATGATTACACTTAGGGGTTTGTGTGTATGTCTCAGTGGCTTCAGTTGTGTTCAGCTCTTTACAACCCCATGAACTGTAGCCCACCAGGCTCCTCTGTCCATGGAATTCCCCAGGCAAGAATACTGAAGTTGGTAGCCATACTACTGTCAAGGAAACCATGAAGGCAAACCAAAGGTGTTGGGTAAAATCTTACATGCCTCAAAATATTTTGTAGCCAGTATTCTGGGAATAAAATATTATGCAAAGTTGGCAGCAGAATGGCAGAAAATTCAAAATTTCCGAAGTACTCTTAATGGAAATGTTTTTCCAGCTGAGATTTCTTGACAAACATATTCTGGCTTGGCAATACAAATGTTTTGCCTATAGGAACTGATAGAGTTGTTGTGATTTGCATGTACCAATATATATTTCTGAATGTCATTTAATTTAATTTTAACATTTAACATCCTTTGCTTCCTTTGTTCTGTTTCCAAATAAAATGATCAGATTTAAAACAAGGAAATTGAGCTAGATGTCTTATATTGCACAGTCTGTTTATGCTCATTAGCAATTTAAATTAGGTTGACATTCATACATTCTTTCAGTAGTCCAAGCAAATTGGTGCTAGGTGCTGAAATAGAAATGGTCCTATACAAAATTCATTTAAATAAGCAAAGTAAGTTGAGATGGTGACACACAATAAGCATTTAGTAAATATTTTGGAATGAGTGAATCTGTTATTAATACTTTCACAATTAAAACATCTCTTTACAAATTCTCAATCTGCCCTTCTGTATCCATGGTTCTAACAATGTATTTTTTTTTCTTTTGGTCTATTTCTCTACTGATATTTATGAAGCGACATGTGTGTGCTTAGTTGCTCAGTCATGTTCGACTGTTTGCAACCCCATGGACTGTAGCCTGCCAGGCTCCTCTGTCCATGGGCAGTCTCTAGGCAACAATACTGGAATGGGTTGCCTTGCCCTTCTCTAGGAGATCTTCCCAACCCAGGGATCAAACCCAGGTCTCCCTCATTGTGGGCAGATTCTTTACCATCTGAGCCATTGGAGAAGCCCTATAAAGAGACATGAAAACCCCAAACAGCTTTATATACTTTCTTTAGGAAGGCAGTCATCAGAAATGTGATTATGTCAAAACAACACCCAGAGCCTAGATTCAGAAGTGCTCCCCAAAACTTTAGTTGCACATAACATCTTTTCCCATCTTAGAGAAGAAAGGTCGATGCTGGTGGTATTGATCCGTTTAACACTAAGACCTGAAAACCTAACATAATTGTAAAACAGCCTCTCCATCATTTCAACAAAGTATAGAAAAATATCTTCAAAAACACAGCTCATGAACACATTTAGGAAATCTATAAAAGAAGCAAATACTTATAAAGACATGTTTTAGAACTATATTTTTTTTGTCTGCAGAAAAAATAAACTATATTTCAAACATAAGCACTTTTAAGATGATCAAGTTCTCACCTGTGTGGTTGGCTATCAGGTTGTCTGAGCATGATTTCTGGCTTATTTTGCAATCAAACCGAAACATAATAATGAGGACAAATGGATTATACTTATAGGATTCCTCTCCCTTAAGGATCAAACTGTTTTTTCATTTCTTCACTCCATTAATCCTCACAGCATATATCCAAATTCAGCAGAGGGTGTGAACATCATCCTTGTTCATAAACAGAGAAATTGATGTGCCAAAAGATTAAGTGATTTGCTTGCAGTCAAACAATGAGTCAGAAGTAGGGTGAGGCAAAGAAACCTGGTGTGACTGAAAAAAGCATGGATGGGAAATGAATAGTAAAGTAGAGGATCTGGTATGCTATTATGATCAATTGGTGCTCTAAATGCCATCCAAAGCACAGAAAGAGAAAAAACATAAAGTTTGATTGAGAAGCGGAGTAACAGAGCATGATATCAAGATTAATGAATATTCAGAACTCAAGACAATAATTTTTCACCACAATATATATGAAGGCAATTAGCTTTCTGGATAGCTCTAAACTGCAAATACAGATTGCTAATGCTTCAGCTTTGATGTCTCTTGAAAAATTGCTAAATATTCTAAAGTGGTTTGTAACTCCATTTTCATGTAGACAACATGCTCTCATAGATGAACCAAGGCACTTCATACCCAAATGTCCCCAAAGTGTATTTTTCCAGGTGCTTTTTCTTCCCTAGTTACCTAAGGCTTCACTCTTGTCCTAGTTACCTAAGGTAGAGAACACATGACTTATAGCACTTTGGAGTTAGAAAAAACAGCTTAAAATTACTTAACTCTCTGTTTATTTTTTTAGTAAGATTTTGTTTTTAGAGCATTTTTAGCTTCATAGCAAAGTTCTGGACAAGGTACAGAGACTTTCCATATATGCCCTTCCTGTAGATACAAGTATTGTCTCTCATTATGACCATATCCTGCCGGAGTGGTACCTTTATCACTATTGATGGTCTACATCAGCACATCATAATCACCTCAAATCTATAGTTTACATTAAAAATCACTTTGTGTACATTTTATGGGTTTGGCAAGTGTATAATGACATGTGTTCATCATTATATTATCGCACAGACTATTTTCACTGCCCTAAAATAGTCTGTGCTCCACCTATTCCTTTCTTCCACCTCTGTCCCTTTGCAACTACTGATCATTTTACTGTGTCCATAATTTTGTCTTTTTCCAGAATGTCATATATTTAGAATAACACAGTATGCAGCCTCTTCAAGTTAGCTTCTTTGACTTAGGAATTTGCATTTAAACTTCCTTCATGGCTTGGTAGCTTGTTTCTTTCTAGGCTGAATAATATTCCATTGTTTGTTTGTGTGCTCAGTTGCTAAGTCATGTCTGACTTTTTGTGACCCCATGGATTGTAGCCTGCCAGGCTCCATTGTCCATGGGATTTCCCAGGCAAGAATACTGGAATGGGTTGCCATTTCCTCCTCCAAGGAATCTTCCCAAACCTCCGATTAAACCAGCACCTCCTGTTTGGAAGGTGGATTCTTTACCACTGAGCTGCCTGGGAAACCTATTACATTGTGTAGATGCACACAGTTTATCCATTCACCTAATGAAAGACATCTTGGTTGCTTATAAGTTTGACAGTTAGTTATACAGCTGGTATAAACATCTATGCATAGGTTTTCTTTGTGGACATACATTTTCAGCTCCTTTGGGTAAATACCAAGAAACAAGTTTAGTTTTGTAAGAAATTGTCAAAGTATTTTCCAAAGCAGTTATACCATTTTTTATTCCACCAGCAATGAACGAAAGTTCTTGTTGCTCTGCATCCTCACTACCATTTGGTGTTTCCATTGTTTTGGATTTTGGCCATTCTAATAGGTGTGTATTAGTATCTCTTTGTTGTTTAAAGATTTTCATTTCCCTGATAACATATGATATGGAGCATATTTTCTTATGCTTATTTTTCATCTGTGTATCTTCTTTGGTGAGATGTCTGTTAAGGTCTTTGGCCCATTTTTAAGTTGTTTTCTTATCGTTTCATTTTGTGAGTTCTTTGTGTATTTTGGGTAATAGTCTTTTGTCAGATGTGTTTTACAAATATTTTCTCTCAGTATGTGGGCTATCTCCTCATTTTCTTGGCATTATCTTTTGCAGAGTTAAAAAAAAGCTTTAAACTTTAATACAGCCTAGCTTAATTTTTTTCATGGATTGTGCCTTCCCTGTGTATCTGAAAAGCTAACACGTTAAACAAGGTCATCTAGATTTTCTATGGTGTCTTCTAGGAGTCTTATAGTTATGTGTTTTACATTTAAGTTAATTCATTTTATTTTATTTTTATATTTTTTATTTGTTTTGCCATACAATGACATGATATCACCATGGGTTTACATATACTCCCCCTCCAGAACCCCCCTCCCTCCTCCCTCCCCCCGGGAAATCTCGATGCAACATCCCCGAGCATCAATCCTGGGCTGGTGATTGATTAGACATATGCTAATTAACATGTTTCAATGCCATTCTCCCATATCATCCCACCCTTTCCCTCATCCACAGAGTCCACGAGTCTATTCTATACATCTGCGTTCCTTTTGCTGTCTAGCATGCTGGGTTCCCATTACCATCTTTCTAAATTCCATATATATGTGTTAATATACTGTATTGTTGTTTTTGCTTCTGGCTTACTTCACTCTGGATAATGGGCTCCAGTTTCATCCATCTGAGTAGAACTGATTCAAATGAATATTTTTAATGCTGAGTAATATTCCAATGTGTATATGTATCACAGCTTTCTTATCCATTCGTCAGTTGATGGGCATCTAGGTTGCTTCCATGTCCTGGCTATTGTAAACAAAGCAGCGATGAACATTGGGGTACACGTGGCTCTTTCAATTCTGGTTTC
>ML661247.1:2109534-2172132 GCA_007570785.1 Antilocapra americana
TGTCTTCTTTGGAGAAATGTCTGATAAGTTCTTTGGCCCACTTTTTGATTGGGTCGTTTATTTTCCTAGAATGGCGCTGCAGGAGTTGCTTGTTTATTTTTGAGATTAATTGTTTGTCTGTTGCCCCATTGGCTATTATTTTCTCCCATTCTGAAGGCTGTCTTTTCAACTTGCTTATAGTTTCCTTTGCTGTGCAGAAGCTTTTAATTTTAATTAGGTCCCATTTATTTATTCTTGCTTTTATTTCTAATATTCTGGGAGGTGGGTCATGTAGGATCCTGCTTTGGTTTATGTCAGAGAGTGTTTTGCCAATGTTATCCTCTAGGAGTTTTATAGTTTCTGGTCTTATGCTTAGATCTTTGATCCATTTTGAGTTCATCTTTGTGTATGGTGTTAGAAAGTGTTCTAGTTTCATTCTTTTACAAGTGGCTGTCCAGTTTTCCCAGCACCACTTGTTAAAGAGGTTGTCTTTTCTCCATTGTATATTCTTGCCTCCTTTGTCAAAGATAAGGTGTCCAAAGGTGTGTGGATTTATCTCTGGGCTTTCTATTTTGTTCCATTGATTTATATTTCTGTCTTTGTGCCAGTACCATACTGTCTTAAGGACTTTGGATTTGTAGTATAGCCTAAAGTCAGGTAGGTTGATTCCTCCAGTTCCAAACTTCGTTCTCAAGATTGCTTTGGCTATACGAGGTTTTTTGTGTTTCCGTACAAATTGTGAAATTATTTGTTCTAATTCTCTGAAAAAGACCTCTGGTAGCTTGATAGGAATTGCATTGAATCTATAGATTGCTTTGGGTAGTATACTCATTTTCACTATATTGATTCTTCCAATCCACGAACACGGCACATTTCTCCATCTGTTTGTGTCCTCTTTGATTTCTTTCATCAGTGTTTTATAGTTTTCTATATACAAGTCTTTTGTTTCTTTAGGTAGAAATACTCCTAAGTATTTTATTCTTTTTGTTTCGATGGTGAATGGAGTTGTTTCCATAATTTCTCTTTCTCTTTTCTCATTGTTAGTGTGTAGGAATGCCAGAGATTTCTGTGTGTTGATTTTGTATCCTGAAACTTTCCTATATTCACTGATTAGCTCTAGTAATTTTCTAGTAAAATCTTTAGGGTTTTCGATATAGAGGATCATATCATTTGCAAACAGAGAGAGTTTTACTTCTTCTTTTCCAATCTGGATTCCTTTGATTTCTTTATCTGCTCTGATTGCTGTGGCCAAGACTTCCAAAACTATGTTGAAAAGTAGTGGTGAGAGTGGGCACCCTTGTCTTGTTCCTGACTTCAGGGGGAATGCTTTCAGTTTTTCACCATTGAGGATAATGGTTGCTGTGGGTTTGTCATATATAGCTTTTATTATGTTGAGGACTGTGTTTATGTGGTTGTATTTTCGGAGCTCCCTGTTCTGTTACATAGTTCTCTTTGCCTCTTCTTTCACCAATACCACATCGTCTTGATTGCTGGGCCTTTATAGTAAATTTTGAAGTTTAATAGTGTCAGTCCTCTAATTTTGTTCTCCTCTTTCACTATTATGTTGGCTGTTCTGAGTCTTTTGCTTCTGCATGTAAACTTTAAAATTAGTTTGTCAGTAACCACAAAATAACTTGCTGAAATTTTGATTGAGATTGCTTTGAAGGTATAGATCAGGTTGGGGAAAATTGGTATGTTGATGATCTTGAGTTTTCTGATCTGTTAACATGGAATCTCTCTCCAGTTATTTAGTTCCTTTTAAATTTTGCTGAGCAAAATTTTACAGTTTTACTCACATATGACTTGTACATATTTTGTTAGATTTATTCCTAAGTATTTCAGTTTTGGGAGTGCTAATGCAAAAGGTATTGTGATTTAGCTTGGTATTATTTAAAATGTGTTCTGCAAAACAATGACAGTCAAATACTCGTAAAAAAGTGTTTCATGGTCAAAGAAGTTTGAGAAATTGCATTTTTAACTCTAAAGTAAGTGTCTTGAAATGTTACCTTGTAAACAGTTTCATTTGTTAAGTTGTTATTTTCCAAACACAGTTGGCTGTCAAACCATTATTGTACATGTATATCACACACACACACACACACATATATATATATATTAAACACCTGTGGAATATATTTGAGAAGTCATATCAAGTTTAACCCATTTATTTTACATTTTACAGAATTCAGAGGGGAGGAAATAATGTGTCCAAGGTCACATGGCTAATAGGAACAGAGTCAAGATGTGAAGTAAGGTCTCCAGAAGCCTAGTACAATGTTCTTTTCATTATATCATTTTGTCTCTGATGCTTCCCTCAGTTTCAACATAAAACCCTGCTATAATGTTTTATCTACTATATCTCGAAAATACCTTCTGAAAAAATTCTCTTTTTTTCCAAGCTTAATATCACTTCATTACCTCTATAGTTATCAAACTTGATTAATTATATAATCATTGGAGCAGCTTTTCCAAAGATTCCTGGGCTTCAGATATATGAAATCAAACTCTCTATGGGTGGGAGTCAGGAATCTACATTGTATACACAGGTAATATTGATTAGTATTTAGGTGTGAAAACCTAGTTCATTAGAACAGAATTTGGCAGGTCTAACATCTTCCTGGGATATCTTCGAAAAAGTACATTATGAGGGCCTTGCTCTTAGATATTCTAAGTCTGTCATCTGGTATAGAACCTGATAATTGGAATTTTAGCAAGCATTTTCCCCTTTCCCCAGGTAGTTCTGGTGTAGATTATCTTTGAATCACAACTCTTGCTTGGATTTCCACATTCTTCTCTCTCCATTCCTTACTACATACCATTTGGAAATTATTTTTATAAAATATGGTTATGGTATCGTGTCTCTGCTCAAAAATCATTAGATAAATGATAAACTTGTTAACAAAATATGCAAGTCTTATCTCAACAGAGTGATTCTGATCTCACAAATAGAAATTGTACATTCTAATTCTAATTTTTTGCTGTTTCTATACATGCCTTGCTTTAATCTTCTGAAAGGTTACCAACTATTGTATGATTATGTTCTCTACCTGCTGTTTGAAAGTCCCTTGACTATCATAACATTTGATCTTCTGACCCTCCTCCTAATAATGTGAATGATATTCTTCTAGGGAACCTTTATCCAGTTACCTAGAGTTCTTGAACAATAACACCTTAAATTCCTAACAATGACAAGGCTCTATCATGTTTTTTTAAAAATCCGTACATGTGTGTGTTTAAGACCGTCTTTCTCAAGAAAATATTTCAGCTTAATTATGAGGTAGCAAAGGTACTCTCTAAAGCATCAAGCTTCACTTTTCATACTTTTCCTTTTTTTTCTGCTGCCACTTTCTTCTCCATAAGTGCCATTTCCTCTCTTCTTTCAATTTACATAAGCTCATTCATGCAAAAGTGTCCTGTCTTATAGGGAAAGGTGCCTTGTGCCTGGTGCATATATGTTCATGACAGGCATAAATAGAATTTGCAGATAAATAACTATGCCATACCTACTAGAATTAAAATTTTAAGCTTCAATGAGTGACAATGTTTTGGTGTTTGTGGCCTTGTTGGGACAATAAATTCATGGTGGGGGGTCACATCTGCATTTATGCATGATGATCCTTATTCCCAGATCTTTGTCTATGAAGTTGAGAAATATGATTTCAAATGTGCCAATTTAGCTTTAATTTTGAAAATTTAAATAGAACACAATATTACAAAGTTTTGAACTTTGCTTTTACCAATATTAGGAGGAGAAAAATGCTTTAATGCTACATTTATTTTCGAAGTACAAAACTTTTGGATTCAGCCTTTGAAATAATGAGTTTTGATGCAATTTTTCTTGATGCCACCACGAGTCTTATTGCTTGAAAGGCAATTGATATCTCTTTAGCTAGAATATTCAAGTTAGATAGAATTGAATCACTTTCAATGTGTTGTATGAAAATAGGGGAGTTAGTAAACAAGATATAGCAAAATTAGGAAGTGAATTTTCCCAGTTTACTCACTGTTCCATGTTACGTCACCACAAAAAAAGCCTTCCATATGCTGATCAGAAATTAGTTATTCTCACAGACTATATGCCACATATCAAACTATTCATACAAAAATGTTAAAGCTCAGTGATTGACCACTCTAAAAGTAGTGACTATGGCTGTGAGCAGAGCTTTGCTTATGATGAGACAAGGATTCTCCTATAGATGATAATTGTTAGTTTTATTCAGTTCAGCAAATATTTGTTGTGTGCTTCTATGTGAAAGGAGCCATGATGGATATAAAGAATACAAAGATAAATAACAGTTCTTGGTCTTGAGAAGGAGGTGGGGGAAAGAGTCAAAGAAATAAATAAGTTCACCCTATAAGAAATTTGCAAAAGTGGCTATGAGGCAAGGAAGACGAGACGAGTAGTCGAAACTGTGGATTCAGAGGTAAGCTGACTCATGAAGGATAAGCTGGGGATAATCAAGTGAAGAAAGATGGTAATGGAACTCCACGCAGAGACTAGGTGTAACATGAGCAACAGTTTAGTAGTTTGGAGAAGAATGTAAGAGTGTATGGGCTTCCCTGGTGGCTCAGATGGTAAAGAATCCGCCTGCAATTGACCTGGGTTCAATCCCTGGGTTCAGAACATCCCTTGGAGGAGAGCATGGCAACCCATTCCAATACTCTTGCCTGGAAGATCCCCATGGACAGAGGAGCCTGGCAGGCTACAATCCTTAGGGTCACAAAGAGTCAGACATGACTGAGTGACTAAGCACAACACAGCACATAAATGTGTACAGAGAGCTAAAAGAAAAGCCCCACTATCATTGACAGTGAAGTATGAGTGAAAGATGAATGAAACAGTAATTCATGTCTGGGCGTTAAATTCTGTATCATGAAAGAATGCTCTCATATCAGAAAACTCATCTTTTCCCAACCTTATCTTCTGCCTTCCCTTGATCCTAGTAACATCATGATCTAGTACCATATACATTCTCCCAGCTTCTAGTACATGTTGGCTTGGTCCTTCAGCTCCTTTGGGACTATAGTACTTTTTCTTCATTAATAGGTATGTAACTCCCCCCCTCCCTTTTTTCTTTGTAAACTGCCATTAGGTTTTGGTCTAACGGCCAAGAAGGGAGATGAAAATAGATCCTGATATAGGCACAAATTGACTTTCAAGGCAGAGGACAGTGCATAAGCAAAGAAGAATGATAACCTCTACCATGGAGAGAATGGCCTATTTCAGGGAAACCTCGGATTTCAAACTTATTAGTGGATCAATAAATACAAATGTCCCCATCCCTTTGTATCAGTCTCCCATCCTTCCTCACCAGGGCTCTGACTTTGGCAAGCCGATATGCCAGGAAGAAGTATTCTATCTTCTCAGCTCCTCTGTCACTCTTAAATTAAGTACTGGATATCATATACAGCTTTTTCTGGCTTCTAACCTCAGGAGATAACATTTTGTTTAGACGCTTCCAGAGAGTCACTGTGACTTTCACACTTCACCTTCCTTCAGTGTTGATTTACCCTTAGTCTCTCCTTGTTTCCCTTCCATGTATGAATGATACTCAGTGAAAAACGTTTGACTGCATCTTATAACACTACTCTAACCGAACCTTTCAAAAACCTGATATATCGCACCATCTAGCCCTTCCTATCCATATCTCATCTTACTCTACCACCTGTTAAAGTTTCAAAAAATACACATGCCAAGGATTTTCAGTGCTTCACTTGCACCATGGTGAGGGCCCTAGAAGCTAGCTGATCAGCATGATATCTAAGTGTAAAATCCCATTTTAGATTCTGCATCCTTTGACTATTTCTGGATCCATCCCTCTTTGGTAGTGTTACCTAGGAAACAGACCCTGAGGTGGAGATTTGCATTCAGAAGTTTACTGGGGAGTGATCTTGGGATCAACACCTGTGGGAAGTGAAGAAAGAATTGTACAGAGGGAAGGGGTAATATATAAGGCAGTTTCAGCCAAGCCTTTTGCTGATCTCACTGAGAAAGATGGAACTGAGTAGAAAATAGGTCTCCCTTAAAGGGAAATACTTTCTTCAGTCATTTGGAGGAAGAAGTAAATTCTCAGGGAATTAAAATCTGTAAGGTGAGTCTTAAACAGCAATGGAAAAACATATTCCTCTTAGGCACTTTCTTCTTTACTTGTTCTATACTTAAAGAAACTCCTATATAATTTAGGACTTTTCTAGTTAACAGTGATTGCCACGGCCACATAAAGGCATTCTGAAAGCTTGATCTGAGCATACCCTTTGGGAGATAGGTATCTTAGATTTTAGAAACAAAACTCTCTAGTTATACTTTTCTCTTCAAGTTTGGTTCCTTCCTATTGTTCCCAGGTGTTTATTCATCTTTTATAAAATGAAAGTCTGGTTTCAACTTTGTAATATAAAAGAATATTCCTCTCTATATAATTTGTTTATGTAGATAGAGGGGAAACAATCTCTCCCCTACTAACCATCACAGCCTTGTGGCCTGCACAGACATGGGAAGATGGATTAGTAACACCTCCAAGAGGAAGCTGAGTCTAGGGAAACATAAGCTAGGTCGATATAGGTCTAACCACTTTTTCTATATGCAGACTCTCATTATCATCTTGGAGACCTAGATTTTATATTATTAAGGACATTGGCTGATTTCTTATCATCCTTGACAGCTGCATAATTTGTTTCTTATCAGGACCACTGATAAAGGCATCGCTGTCTTGCACATCACCATCCTCAGCAGTCCTTATAGGGCTTTAAGGAGTTTCATAATGAATACTAATCATAACAATTTGCATTTATTCTTTTCCAAGTACTTTCAGAATCTTAACAGAAAGCAGTGTAAGTAGTTCTGGAATATAAACCTGAAATATAAGCTGAGCTCTCCCATTGTGTGAGTCTGTACAAGCATTAATAACAGTGATCCTCCAAAATGTACAGCTGCTTTAGATTATTTGTAAGGTCTCTTTTAGGCTTCCCTGGAGGCTCAGCGGTAAGGAATCTGCCTGCCAATATGAAGAGGAGAAGGAAATGGCAGCTTCTTCCACTGGAGAAGGAAATGGCAGCTCACTTCAGTATTCTTGCCTGAGGAATCCCAAGGACAGGGGAGCCTGTTGGGCTAAAATCCATGGAGTCGCAGAGTTGGACATGACTTGTTGACTAAGCAACAACAAGAAAGGTCTCTTTCAGCAGTGACATCATTTGATGTTCTTCATTAATTTGATAGCTTCTACAAACCAATAATACAGGTGAGGCAGGCCTAATTAACCTCATTTAACAGTTTAAGATACTGAGGCCTAGGTAGTCTAAGTGATTTCCCTGAGATTGAAAAAGTAATTTAGAATGAGTTTGGAACTGGAAATTGGGCTCTTTTTACTATTCAAGATATCAATATGGCAAAGAGAATGTTGGCTAACGAGGGAAAGAAGGGTACAAAATTTTTTTGTGATCCAGGAGATTAAGCCTGCTCTAAAGGATCATGACAGTCACTCAGTCATGTCTGACTCTTTGTATCCCCATGGACTGCAGCATGCAAGGTTTACCTGTCCTTCACCATCTTCGGGAACTTGATAAAACTCATGTTTATTGAGTCAGTGATGCATAGAACCATCTTGTCCTCTGTTGTTCCCTTCTCCTGCATTCAGTCTTTCCCAATATCAATTTTCTAATGTGTTGACTCTTCGCATCAGTCTTCAGCATCATTCCCTCCAGTGAATATTCAGGATTGATTTCCTTTTGAATTAACTGGTTCGACCTCCTTGCTGTCCAAGGGACTCTCAAGAGTCTTCTCTAGCACCACAGTTCAAAAGCATCAATTCTTTAGCGCTCAGCTTTCTTTATGGTCCACCTTTCACATCCATACATGGCTACTGGAAAAACCATAGCTTTGATTAGGTGGATCTTTGTTGACATAGTAATGTCTATGTTTCTTAATATGCTGCCTACTTTTGTTATAGCTTTTTTTCCAAGGAGCAAGTGTCTTTTAATTTCATGGCTGCAGTCACCATCTGCAGTGATTTTGGAGTCCAAGAAAATAGTCACTGTTTCCCTTGTTTCCCCATCTATTTGCCAGGAAGTTATGGCTTTAGATGCCATGATGATCGTTTTTTGAATCTTGAGTTTTAAGCCAGGTTTTTCACACTCCTCTTTCACCTTCACAAGAGGCTTTTTATTTCCTCTTCACTTTTTGACATAAGGGTGGTGTCATCTGCATATCTGAGGTTATTGATATTTCTCCTAACAATCTTGATTCTTCTAGCTTGTGCTTCATCCAGCCTGGCATTTGACATGATGTACTCTGGATATATGTGAAACAAGCAGGGTGACAATATACAGTCTTTGATGTAATAATTTCCTGATATGGAATCCAGTCTTCTTCTAGTTCTAACTGCTGCTTCTTGATCTACATATAGGTTTTGCAGGAGGCCGGTTCGGTAGCCTGGTATTCACATCTCTTGAATAATTTTCCACTGTTTCTTGTGATCCACATAGTCAGATGCTTTAGCATAGTCCATGAAGCATTTTTTTTTTTGGAATTCACTTGCTTTTTCTATGATCAAAGGGAGGTTGGCAATTTTATCTCTGGTTCCTTTGCCTTTTCTAAATTCAGCTTATACATCTGGAGGTTCTTGGTTCACGTACTGTTGAATGCCTGGCCTAGAGAATTTTGACCCATTACTTTGCTAGCATGTGAAATGAGTGCAAATGTGCAGTAGTTTGAACATTCTTTGGCATTGTCTTTCTTTGGATTCAAATGAAAACTGACCTTTTACAGTCCTGTGGCCACTGCTTAGTTTTCCAAATTTGTTGGCATATTGAGTGCAGCACTTTCACAGCATCATCGTTTAGGGTTTGAAATAGCTCAGCTGGAATTCCGTCACCTCCAGTAGCCTTTTTCATAGTGATGCTTCCTAAGGCCCTCTTGACTATGTACTCCAAGATATCTGGATCCAAGTGTCTGTTTCCCTGGGGGTTCTCAGTCCTTTTGCCAGATCTCCAGGTTGGGAAATTTGTTGTGGGCCTTACAATTTTTGCAACGGTACCAGAACTTGTTTGCTATAATTTTTATTCAGTTTATTGGCCATCTGCCTGGTGGTTCTAATGGGGGGCTATTGGTGACCTCCTCCAAGAGGACTAATTCCACAATCTGCGCCACCCAGATCTGCTGTAACCAGATGCCCTGTCCCTGTGAAAGGCCACTGCTGACCCATGCCTCCACTGGAGACACTCAAACACTCAAAGACAGATTTGGCTAAGTCTCTTGTGGAGGTCAGTTTTCCTTTCCCTTGGTCCTGGTGTGCACAAGGTTTTGTTTGCTTCCTTCTGAGCTTCTCTTGCGGTTCTGAGATTTGATTTTAAACACGATTGTGCCCCTCCTACTGTCTTTTGGGGGTTTTCCTTTGCCTTGGACATAGGGTATCTTTTTTTGCTGAGATCCAACATTCTCCTGTCAATGGTTGTTCAGCAGCTTGTTGCAATTTTGGTGTTCTCATAGGAGATGAGTGCATGTCCTTCTGCTCTGCCATCATTTTCCTTTTTCTTCTGACAATCTTATAGGGTAGTAGAAATTCTAAGGTCTAGGTTATAGGTCCCCAAATGCTTAACTCTAGGAAGCCAGGGGAATTTTATGTAAAGAAATAAATAAATATATATATGTGTAAACTTCTGTGGCAATTAAGACCACAAACATTTTTTATGTACCCCTACCCCTTATGTGATCCACTCTGCAGAGTACACAAAAATATGATGAACATTTAGTCTCTGCCCTCAAGAGTCTTGAAAACTTTTGGAAGCGTATTGAAATTTATAGAGAAATCAAATGCACAAATATAAAAATCTGATGATGGAATGTGAGCCAGATGCTTGGCCAGGAAGGAGATAGAAAAGATAGTATCCTACCCCAATTCTCTAGTTTGTCTCAAGAGAGGAATGCTACAACCCATATTGCAGTGTACTTTTATATGTTCTACCTAATCCCTAACAACTCTTTCTGTCTCTGTCCCTTCCCCAGTGTCTTCACCACTCCTCACCCACAAAACGGATTGAGACTTGAGTGTTCTGTCCTTTATTGTTGGAATAAGTACAGCCTACTCTCAGGGGAGCAACATAAATGTTCCCTCAGAGCCCCAAATAAGCTCCTGGGTAATGAGGTCTTGTAGGAGCTCATTACTTTGATCTATAAGATTTGGAATAGTTGTAGGAGATTACAAGATCCTTGAGGGCACTTCACAAAGTATAAAATGTTATGCCGCTGAAAGGGATTCTAAAATCATAATTACTATTTTTCTCAAAAGTTTGTCAGTCTGTGGGTAATACATTCTGCACAATGAATATACCTGCACAAGGGCCTTCTCTGGTTTCTTTCCCCGTAACAATTGCTGTCTATAGTGAATGAACTAAACCATATTCACTGAAAAGAAACTGAGTGTAACTAAATTATTAACAACTCTTTCATTATGTATTCAGGAAACAATTACTTTTGAATTCTGTGAGCTAGCCTCCTTTCCTATTCCTGACTTTACAAAAACAAAACAAAGTCCCACCCCAAGTCCATAGATTCAAATCACCAGTAAACAATACTCAAAATCAAAGGGCTCTCAAAACTTTAAATAACTATATATGATGTAAAAAATGAAAGTTTTTTGTAAGGATGTATAGTATACAAATACAAATTTTGTAAATTATGCAATATAAATTGTGTGTGTGTGATTTCTTTAGTGTGGGCCTAGAAGTTCTCTCTTCAGGTTCTACAAACCTTGATTTCTGACAAGACATTGGATCAGGTTCCTTGCATACAGTAGGAACGCAAACACAATTTTCTGGATAAATGAAACAATCTATGTTAATCAAGCATTCAGAAAAAGATGAGCAAAGTCAATTGACAGAGTTAGTCAGTTGGTTGCTATGGCAACTTCTTTCCTCATTGGTTAAAAATCATAGTGGGGTCAAGCAGATTTTAACACAGACTGGGGATGAGGAAAGGGGAGAGAAGCATCATGGTCTTTTCCTCATTTATTTCCTGTTTTCAAAATGAATTCCTAGGTAGAGAGAGAAGGCAGTTTTGTGATTTTCACTGAGATTAGCAAGGGTGTTCTCATCCAGGACAGGAATCAGCTGTTTTAATAACAAGCTGTTGTCTAGGTTGTGTTCTGCCATTAATTACCCTCAATAATTTTAAGTGTAAGGATAATGCAATATAATGTTGATTGTGGAGATTGTGAGGGACTTGATGAAGACTCTGGACAGGCATAAAGGCATAAAAATTTTCATTGCCTAGAACTTCTTTGGTGAGATAAAGTTATGTCATTTTTATTACTTTGCTTTGCTTTGTTTCTTGGCTGGAAAAGAACATCCAAGCATTAGTTTAATAGTGAGTAAAGAATAGTTAAATTTGTGATGGTTTTTGCATATTTTTGTTATTTCTGATATTGCATGTTATTGAGGCATTATCAAGGCATGGCTAATTAACAGGCAGGTACATTTTGTGATGCTATTTTCATAATGAAGCAATAGAAGAGGGTGGAAAGAGCACTTAACTAAAAGTCAGAAGACCAGGAATTATGAATCCTACTTTGACAGGTTCACACAAGTTCTTTGAACATGAAGTTCTGTAAATGTCACAGGAAAAAATTGAGACCAATATTAGGTGCTCTGCCTACCTCATAAGTGGTTATGAGACTCAAATAACTTAATTTGCATGTATTAACTATGAAAATAGTGTATAAATATAAGCAGGACCTGCCTCATGTGTAGTTCTACATGAATGTGAGACATTGCTACTTCTACAAGAAGATATCTCTAATATTTGAGAACTCTGGCTATGAATCTAGGCAATTTACCCCTTTTGTCTGTTGAATTTGAAAAAGGATTGCATAGAAGGAATTAATTAATGATACATTTATAGGCATTTGAGGTGGAGTGGTAATTCACCTTTAAGTGATATCAGGAGAGCCATGTATGTCAAAAGTGAGATGAGGTTAAACAACAGAGTTGAGTTTAATAATAACTAAGGTCTAAATGTGAGAAGTAATTTCATATATCAATCTACATCCATTTTCCGCAAGTATGCTTGATTTGTTTGGAGCATTTCAAAGGATAGAGTTTGGTGTGTGTTTGGTGTGGAGTGATGGGTAGGGAGTTCCTTATATTACCAGTCAGAGCATCATCAAGGGCCTAAGTGGGAATGACACAAACCTTAGGCTACCTGCTGTTTTCAGCTCAGTTCAATCACTCAATCATGTTCAACTCTTTGTGACCCTATGGACTGCAGCACGCAGGCTTCCCTGTCCATCACAGACTCCTGAAGCTTGCTCAAATTCATGTCCATCGAGTCAGTGATGCCATCCAACCATTTCATCCTCTGTCATCCCTTCTGATCCCAGCATCAAGGTCTTTTCCAATGGGTCAGTTTTAGTTGACTCATTCCACAGGAATTTTTTTCACTATGATAAACTTATTAGGCCACAGTATATTGTGGGTATCTCATGAAACCCTATAAAGGCATTTATTCTGCCTGGTACTAGCTAAGATAGATAATGTCTATGAAGAGAAAAAACTTTGAAATACATGTATATTAGGGTCCAATATGTAGCCTTATTGTATCACATTTTCATTTGGGAACTTAGGTAAAACAGCCTTCAGTCCAACTATTAAGCTATGAAAATAAAGAAACACTTTAGTTTCTGTTAGTGAAAAAGCTGGCTTAAAACTCAACATTCAAAAAAACTAACGTTGTGGCTTCCAGTCCCATCACTTCATGGCAAATAGATGGGGAAATAATGGAAACAGTGAGAGACTTTATTTTCTTTGATTCCAAAATCTCTGTAGATGGTGACTGGTAGCCCTTACTTCTGTCTAGGTCCTCTCTGCCTTTGATCCTCCTAGCCCTGGCCTCAGCAATCTCCCTTCGGAAATATTCCATCTGGGGTTGACCACCCTAAACAACAATCTGATTTTCATTTTGTGCTCTTTCTGACTTCTCATCACGCTTTAGATTTGGATGATTTACATTATACTTACAGTAGAATCATGCTATTTTGGGAATCTCAGTAGAAAGTTAAATCAGATTTGCCCACTGGATGCTTTTCTAGAATCATCAGGCTAATATGCTACTCCTCTATAAAGATATTATGCAGTCATTAAAATTTGAAATCATCCTTTCTTTCAAAGCAAAACATTTCCTTCTTATCAGAGAACATCACCTCCCTAGAGCTGGTTTATGTTTTAGCTCAGAAAGAAGAAAGTCAGTAATTGGATCTCCCCAGAATACTTCTTATACTCCAGCATTTGAGGATTTCTTTCTGTTGTTTTTATTTCATTTCTGCCTAAGCTTAATTTCACTGCTCAGTTTCTGAAACCTTAGCTAGATTATAGCCCAAAGGTGTGAGGAAATTTTTAAATTCCATAACAGCTGCTCAAGAGTTTAAAGAAGAAGTTGTAAAATTGGATAACTAAGTATTTCTGCTTCCCACTAATCACTCTAGAACAGTTACAGGGGATACTTATGGGTACATAGAAAATTTCTAAATTTTCCCATCTTAGACTTGTAGAATTCTAAAAATACGGAGAGAATTTTCTTTCTGAGATTCACTTTGTTTCTAAGTTGCTAATCTTCCATGCCACACTACCTCATTTTAGGAGCTGCCTTTCTAATAGCTGGTGCTGCTAAGCTGGTAAGTCACTTCAGTCGTGTCGGACTCTGTGTGACCCCATAGATGGCAGCCCACCAGGCTCCTCCATCCCTGGGATTCTCCAGCCAAGAATAATGGAGTGGGTTGTCATTTCCTTCTCCAATACATGAAAGTGAAAATTGAAAGTGAAATCGCTTAGTCGTGTCCGACTCTTTGCGACCCCATGGATTGCAGCCCACCTGGCTCCTCCGTCCATGGGATTTTCCAGGCAAGAGTACTGGAGTGGGGTGCCAGTGCCTTCTCCCGCCTATCTACTAGGCTATGAGTCAAACAATGTATTCTTAATATACTCCCCAGGATCCAGTTCCACAGTGGCATCCACCTTGGATTTGCTTCCTCCCATCAGACAGAAATTCATGCTCTACTGCGAACTTTTCTTTCCCCTTGTCTTGCCAAAATGTGTACCTTCTGATTAGCTTTCTTCCTTTAAAGCAGTGCTACTCAAAATATAGTCTGCAGACTGGTAGTGGTCCATAACTCGATCAGACAAGTACAGAACTTGGGAGTAAGCATTCTGAAAACTTTATAGCAAAGTGTGAGTGGAGGAAAAACTTGTTTTGTATGATAAATAGCTTGAAAAATACTGTTCTGGAGACTTCCCAGGTGGCATTAGTGATAAGGAACCCACCTGCCAATGCAGGAGACAAGTGACATGAGTATGATCCCTGGGTTGGGAAGATCCCTTGGAGGAGGGCATGGGAACCCACACCAGTATTTTTGCCTGGAGAATCCCCATGGACAGAGGAGCCTGGTGGGCCACAGTCCATAGGGTCACAGAGTCAGACATGACTGAACTGACTTGGCAGGCATGCACTTTAGTCTACAAGGATGAATATGTTATTCCTTTGAGTCAACTTATTCATTTCCTAATAGGAATATTCTGCAGGCACAAAGGAATAGTCATAAAAATAAGTGTTGATTCTAAGTCTGTAATTTGCTTAGACTATGGTACATGGGGGAGACCTGATTTTCTAAAGTGTAAGACAGAATATAAGTAATTACCTGGGTAACTCACTTGAGGAAGCTACTAGACTAAATGATATTTTAGGACATTGTAGATGCCTTTTTGAGCTATTACAAACTTCATACTATACATAGAAACCACGTATGCAATTTTCTCCAAACTGTGTGCTTTCCAAACTGAAACTTATGAGACGAGGTTTATTCAGTGGTAAAAGAGTGAAATATGCTCTCTTTTCAGAGCCATGAGCTCATCTGACTGAAGTAAATTGGTTCCCTAGAAAATAAATACCATTTCAGGAGGAATTCTATTTTATTTTCTTTATCTAATGATGGGGATTGGACCCATCAGTTTCTGAGGCAGTAGTGAGAACAAATTGATCCTTAACTACATCTACCTCCTCTTTTTAAGCAAAATCACGGAACCTGTATATCAAATAATATTTCTTGATATATGAAGAAATATAGGCGTCAAGGACTTGAACTTGGGAGTGCTTCCTTCTGAGTGGTTTAAAATTCCTTGATTAAATCTGAACCTCATGCTGAGGTGAAATGAAGAGAATATATAGTTAAAGCATAAGTTTATTTAAATTAGTTATAGTTATTTAAAATATTTTGTGCTTCTAAAACAGTAGCAAAGTGAATGAAGCAATATCTTGTTACTCTTCTAACCTACATTGAAATAAATCTAACTGGGTTTGGGAAAGCAAAGTAAATACTTGTAGTGTGGTAAGCTTATAAAGGATAGCGATAGCGATATACTCTTGTTTTATATACTCTCCTCTTAAGAATGTTTTGTGTTTTGCTTTCTTAAGTTTCTTAATGCCCAACAAAGATGAAGAAGGAGTATACTAAAGATAAATGAAGGTTCCCAAGTTGCTGCCACTTTCCTTAAGAAAAACTCGCATCGTTGCTCAGTCACTAAATTGTGTTTGACCCTTTGTGACCCTTTGGACTGCAGCATGCCAGCCTTCCCTGAACTTCACTATCTCCCAAAGCTTGCTCAAACTCATGCCCATTGAGTCAGTGGTGCCATCCAACCATCTCATCTTCTGTCGCTTCCTTCTCCTGCCCTCAATCTTTCCCAACATTAGGGTCTTTTCCAATGAATCAACTCTTCTCATCAGGTGGACAAAGTATTGGAACTTTAGCTTCAAAATCAGTCTTTCCAATGAATATTCAGGGTTGCTTTCCTTTAGGATGGACTGGTTTGATCTCCTTGCTTTTCAAGGGAATCTCAAGAGTCTTCTCCAGCACCACACTTCAAAACATCAATCTGTTGGTGCTCAGCCATCTTTGTGGTCCAACTCTTACATCGTTACTACTGGAGAAACCATAGCTTTGAGTATATGGACCTTTGTTGGCATGGTGATGTCTCTGCTATCTTCCTACAAATCCAGTTGTGCTGCTCTATTTTGAAATTATTACCCAAAATGCTCTCTTCATGAAGGAAGAAAATTGCCACATCAACAAAGCCATCTGTTGTGTTATGAACATTTTAAGGCCATGCTTTGGTTGGGACTGTTTCTAAACACTACAGTAGCAGCATGGCAATCAATTAGGTGATAAATTAACTAAATCATACTTGAGTTGGATTCAAAGATATAAGATGGAAAATAGAGATTATTACTAACAGTATTTGCTTAAACTGTAAGCAGGGTCCTTTTGCTTGTGGTTTGAAGCCTTCAAAGTTTGAAGCCTTTTTAGTACCCAGCCTTATTCTTCTTTACAAATACAGAAGGCATTTAAAATCCTTGTCTCTAGGGCTGATATACCTTACCAGATGGATTTTAACAAGAAGCTTACTTAGAAATAAAACTTTTTTTCTCACATTTACATCTAAACTGGAGTACACTTCAGACCCAAAAGAGTATTCTTTTCATTAATTTTGCTTAACAATTCAGAAGCAAACTAACGTTTTAAACAATAAAAGGAAGATTCTAAAGTCCCCATTGCATTCTTATCTGAAATTCCCCCTTGAAAGAATGAGGGGCAGTATCTTCCAGGTGTGTAAAGTTTTAAGATAGCAGCAGCTTTTCAGGAATCATGCTTAGGGCTAGCCAAACCTATCAAAGCCAGCCATCTAGACTTTTATTCAGTAATATGGCCTTCTTCTTTTCCGAACATTGTATGTAACCTCTGTTCTTCTTATTACTTTATTGGCTTAGATTCATTGCTCTCTCCCTTTGTACCTGTTTTCTAGATGATCCCTGGCCCTAAAATACTTGTTCAAATTTTATTACATCGCTTTCTTGTCTTGTGGCTAGACTATTCTTTTTATTTATTCTTTCCCCTTTTTTCTATACTTTGTCTTGACATGTCTGATGCTGACTCATAGGCCTTATTCTTTGCTGTCTATGACCTTGCAGTATATCTGAAGAATGGAGTATTCTGGTACCAGTCTATACTCCATCCTGCTGTAGTAAGTGGGACAATAGTCTTTGTCAATGGTCATCATTTTCAGTTGGCTTTGGATGATTTGGGTTTGTGTCCATTGTATCTTAACATCCAATAAAATATTTTATAATGTCAGCTTTAATACTGTAAGTTATGACATTGACAACATTTACCATTTGTAGTGTATAGAGAAATTTTTAAAATAAACTTAGTTCAGTTCCGTTGCTCAGTTGTGTCTGACTCTTTGAAACCGCATGAACCACACCACACCAGGCCTCCCTGTCCATCACCAACTCCCAGAGTCCACACAAACCCATGTCCATTGAGTCAGTGATGCCATCCAGCCATCTCATCCTCTGTCGTCCCCTTCTCCTCCTGCCCTCAATCTTTCCCAGCATCAGGATCTTTTCCAATGAGTCAGCCCTTCACACCTCGTGGCCAAAGTATTGGAGTTTCAGCTTCAACATCAGTCCTACCAATGAACACCCAGGACTAATCTCCTTTAGGATGAACTGGATGGATCTCTTTGCAGTCCAAGGTACTCTCTAAAGTCTTCTCTAGAACCACAGTTTAAAAGCATCAGTTCTTCAGTGCTCAGCTTTCTTTATAGTACAACTCTCACATCCATACATGACCACTGGAAAAACCATAGCCTTGACCAGATGGACCTTTGTTGACAAAGTAATGTCTCTGCTTTTCAATATGCTGTCTAGGTTGGTCATAGCTTTCCCTCCAAGGAGTAAACGTCTTTTAATTTCATGGCTGTAATCACCATCTGCAGTGATTCTGGAGCCCAGAAAAATAAAGTCAGCCACTGTTTCTACTGTTTCCCCATCTATTTGCCATGAAGTGAAAGACCAATGATTTTACCTTTCTGAGTATTGATTTTTAAGCCAACTTTTTCACTCTCTTCTTTCACTTTCATCAAGAGGCTCTTTAGTTTCTCTTCACTTTCTACCATAAGGGTTTCGTAAAGAAATACATTTAGCTTCCTTAATATGTATTCATTTAGATAATCAGAAGATAAGTGCAGTAAGTCTTAAACTTTGCATAATAAACTCAACTCCAAAGCCATTTTCATCCTCAAACCACACAACTCACACTGGGTCTTGAACCCACAGGCTGGGACTCAAACCACTTAATTAAAATGGCACTCCTGGTCCCAGATCCTTCTGAAGTTTGGGTTTTTTATGTCTCAGCCTGGAAAGAATTAAGTGAGAGACAAAGCTATCATTTAAGAAATGGGTTTATTTAGAGAGATACACATTCCATAGACAGAATGAAGTCTGTTTCAAAAGGCCAGAGTGGCCACAGGCCACCCGTCACCTCAAAAGGAAAGGGAGAGCAACTATGAGAGAAACACACTAAACAGACCAAGTGTGCCATCTAAGAAGGTGAGAAAGCCTGAAATATGGGGTGTTTAGCTTTTATGGGCTGCATAATTTCATACACTACTGAATGGGAGGATTATTCCAACTTTTGGTGGAAAGGGCATAAATTTCCAGGAATCAGGCCACTACCCACTTTTGGGGACTTTAAGGGTTTGATTCAGAGACAGGGCTAACGTGATAACAGTGCCTAGTTGTGGATGTGACTGGTGATGGAAGGAAAGTCTAATGCTGCAAAGAAGAATATTACATAGGAACCTGGAATGGTAGGTCCATGAATCAAGGTAAATTTGAAGTCGTCAGACAGGAGATGGCAAGAGTGAACATCAACATTTTAGGAATCAGTGAACTAAAATCAACTAGAATGGGTGAATTTTATTCAGATGACCATTATATCTACTACTGTGGGCAGGAGTCCCTTTGAAGAACTGGAATAGCCCTCATAGTCAACAAAAGAGTCTGAAATGCAGTACTTGGGTGCAATCTCAAAATGAACTCTCTTCTTTTCCAAAACAAACTATTCAATATCACTGTAATCCAAGTCTATGTCCAAACCACTGAAGGTGAAGATGCTGAACTGTTCTATCATGATCTATAAGACCTTCTAGAACTAATACAAAAAACCATGTCCTTTTCATTATAGGGGACTGGAATGCAAAAGTAGGAAGTCAAGAGGTACCTGGAATAATAGGCAAATTTGGCCTTTGTGTTCAAAATAAAGAAGGGCAAAGGCCAACAGAGTTTTGCCAAGAGAATGCAATGATTATAGCAAACACCCTCTTCCAACAACATAAAAGCAAACTACACATGAACATCTGCAGATGGTCAGTACTGAATTCAGATTGATTATATTCTTTGTAGCTGAAGATGGAGAAACTCTATACAGTCAGCAAAAACAAGACTAGGGGCTGATTGTGGCTCAGATTATGAACTACTTATTGCAAAATTCAGACTTAAAGAAAGTAGGGAAAACCACTAGACCATTCATGTATGACCTAAATCAAACCCCTTATGATTATATAATGGAAGTGACAAATAGTTTCAGGGATTAAATCTGATAGAGTGCCTGAAGAACTATGGGTGGAGGTCTGTGACATTGTATAGGAGGCAGTAATCAAGACTGTCCACCCAAAAAAGAACTGGAAAAAGGTAAAATGGTTGTCTGAGTAACCCTTACAAATAGCTAAGGAAAGAAGAAAAGCTAAAATCAAAGGAGTAAAGGAAAGATATATCCATCTGAATGCAGAGTTCCAAAGAATAGCAAGGAGATATTAAAATACCTTTCTCAGTGATCAATGCAAAGACATAGAAGAAAACAGTAGAATGGGAAAGACTAGAAATATCTTTAAGAAATTAGAGATATCAAGGGAACATTTCATGCAAAGATGGGGAAGAATACACAGAAGAACTATACAAAAAGATCTCTATGACCCAGATAACCTCAATGGTGTGATCACTTATGTAGAGCCAGACATCCTGGAATGCAAAGTCAAGTGGGCCTTAGGAAGCATCACTAAAAACAAAACTAGTAGAGCTGATGTAATTCCAGTTGAGTTATTTCAGGTTCTAAAAGATGATGCTATGAGAGTGCTGCATTCAATATGCCAGCAAATTCAGAAAATTCAGCAGTGACCACAAGACTGAAAAAGGTCAGTTTTCATTCTGATCCCAAAGAAAGGCAATGTGAAAGAATGTTCAAACAATTGTACAATTGGTCTCATCTCACATGCTAGCAAAGTGATGCTCAAAATTCTCCAAGCTAGGCTTCAACAGTATATGAACTGAGTTCTTCTGGATGTTCAAGCTGGATTTAGAAAAGGCAGAGGAAACAGAGATCAAATTGCCAACATCCGCTGGATCATAGGAAAAAGAAAAGAATTCCAGAAAAATTTCTGGTTAATTGAGTATGCCAAAGCCTTTGACTGCGTGGATCACAATAAACTGTGGAAAAGTCTTCAAGAGATGGGAATATCAGACCACCGGATCTGCCACCTGAGAAATCTGTGGGCAGGTCAAGAAACAACAGTTAAAACGGGACATGGAACAATGGACTGGTTCCAACTTTGGGAAGGAGTACGTTAAGGCTGTATACTATCACCCTGCTTATTTAACTTATCTGTAGAGTACATCATGCAGAATGCTAGACTGGATGAAACACCAGCTGGAATAGAAATTTCCAGGAGAAAATTCAATAACCTCAGATAGGTAGATGACACCACCCTCATGTCAGAAATTGAAGAGGAACTGAAGAGCCTCTTGATGAAGGTGAAAGAGCAGAGTGAAAAAGCTGGCTTAAAATTCAACATGCAGAAAACTAAGATCTTGTGGTCTGGTCCCATCATGTCATGGCAAACAGATGGGGAAACAGTTGAAACAGTGACAAACTTTATTTTCTTGGGCTCCAAAATCACTGCAGATGGTGACTGCAGCCATGAAATTCAAAGATACTTGCTCCTTGGAATTAAAGCTATGACCAACCTAGACAGCATATTAAAAAGCAGAGACAGTACTTTACTGACAAAGCTCCATCTAGTCAAAGCTATGGTTTTTCCAGTAGTCATGTATGGATGTGAGACCATAAAGAAAGCCGAGTGCTGAAGAAATTATATGTTTCAACTCTGATGTTGGAAAAGACCCTTGAGAGTCCCTTGGACACCAAAGGGTTCAAATCAGTCCATCCTAAAGGAAATCAGTCTTGAATATTAATTGGAAGGGAAATGAATGAAATGAATGCTGGGAAAGATTGAAGACAGGAGGAGAAGAGGACAACAGAGTATGAGATGGATGGATGCCATCACCGACTCAGGGTCATGAGTTTGAGTAAGCTCTCGAAGTTGGTAATGGACAGAGAAGCCTGACATGCTGCAGTCCATGGGGTTGCAAAGAGTCAGACATGACTGAGTAATTGAACTGAACTGAAGGGTTTGCTTTGGAAATGTCTTGGTGCCACTTGGTGGCTGTCATTTAGATTCCTTTTTTGTTATAGTGAGGAATTGAGGCTCAAGGTTGAACCTTGGCCATCTTGGATCTAGTCAGTTCTAGATAGTGCATTGTCTGTCCTCAACGACTATGTTGCTCTTTTAAAGGTTTTGCCCTCCCCTCTTTTCTCCCATTTCAATTCTGATTCCCTAGCTGGAAGAAACATTCAAGGCATCTAGAGTATTAATTTTTTATTCCACTTAGCATCCATATTTTTTATTTTGCTATTATTTCTTTACATTGATGACTTTTCTTTCCACCAGCTAAGCTCCATCCTATTTTGTATTTCTGACAGTTAGCATATTGCTTTGTCTATGATAAATGCTCAGTTTAGTAACTGATAATATGCAATGAAACATGGAAATAAAAGGAAAGTTTTGGTGTTTCTCTTTTGGAAGTTATTCTAAGGACCTCTAAGAAGATATATTTATCCAGGAAACACTCTAGAGAAGTTAAGAAATCAATGTAAACACTCTAGCTGGCTTTTCCTCTCTTAGAACTATAAAATTAGGTGATTCTGCAAAGAATAAGAGTCATGATAAAAATATTTGTTTTTCCAAATATAAAACTTTAAGCCATTCAGAATAGAGTCTCACAACTTTATGACATATTTATGCTGATTCATGTGCTTGCAGATTAGCTCACTTGTGCTGGGCTCGTCTACTGTAGCAAGCAATATCTCCCAGATTTAATGCAAAATCATTGTGTATTTATGTTTTCATGTAATGTTTTTTCTTTTCCTGCCAACAATTGTTATTGTAATATGTACTTTGTTGGTGTAATGCAAGCACCATCTTCCACTTCCTTCTACAATGGAATAACAATTCAAAGGGATCCACTGACTTCTTTATTTATTTATTTATTTATTGGTTTTGCCATATAATGACATGATATCACCATGGGTGTACATATGTTCCCCCTCCAGAAACCCCCTCCCTCCTCCCCCCCAACTCCCTCCCTCCAGGAAATCTCGGTGCAGCAGCCCCGAGCAACAATCCTGGGCTGGCGATTGATTTCACATATGATAGTTAACATGTTTCAATACCATTCTCCCAAATCATCGCACCCCTGCCCTCATCCACAGAGTCCCCAAGTCTGTTCTATACATCTGTGTTCCTTTTGCTGTCTCGCATGCTGGGTTCTCGTTACCATCTTTCTAAATTCCATATATATGCATTAGTATACTGTATTGTTGTTTTTCCTTCTGGCTTACTTCACTCTGGATAATAGGCTCCAGTTCCGTCCACCTGAGTAGAACTGCTTCAAATGACTTTTTTTAATGCTGAGTAATATTCCATTGTGTATATGTACCACAGCTTTCTTATCCATTCGTCAGTTGATGAGCATCTAGGTTGCTTCCATGTCCTGGCTATTGTACACAAAGCAGCGATGAACATTGGGGTACACGTGTCTCTTTCAATTCTGGTTTCCTCGGTGTATATGCCCAGCATTGGGATTGCTGGGTCAAATGGCAGGTCTATTTGCAGTTTTTTAAGGAATCTCCACACTGTTTTCCATAGTGGCTGTACTAGTTTGCATTCCCATCAACAGTTCCCTTTTCTCCACATCCTCTCCAGCACTGACTTATTGAAAACATGCTCATTGTACTTATTTCTGCTTTATCTTTTTGCTTTATGGTTAGCCATCAGAAATCTCACATGTATAACAGACATGTGTTTGATTTATAATATATGAAAAAATTGCCATGAGAGATACTTTATACTTTCATCTGATACCTCAGTTTTCTGTATATTATAACATACTGTAGCAAGTGTTCTCTTTTAAAAGTTTTGAAGGCAATGGCAACCCACTCCATCACTCTTGCTTGGAGAATCCCATGGACGGAGGGCCCTGGTAGGCTGTAGTCCATGGGGTCGCGGAGAGTTGGACAGGACTGAGCGACTTCGCTTTCAATTTTCAGTTTCATGCATTGGATAAGGAAATGGCAACCCACTCCTTTGTTGCCTGGTGAATTCCAGGGACTGGGGAGCCTGGTGAGCTGCCATTTATGGGGTCACACAGAGTTGGACACGACTGAAGTGACTTAGCAGCAGCAGCAGCATATCTGATTAACAATGTTGTGATTGTTTCAGGTGAACAGTGAAGGGACTCAGCCATACATATACAGGCATCTGTTCTCTCCCATATTCCCTTCCCATCCAGGCTGTATAAAACATTGAGCAGAGTTCCATGGCTATAGCAAGTATTGATATATTATGAACTGTGATGCCATTCTGAGGACAAGTCATCAGTTCCTAGAGAAAAACAGCCTGTCTTAAGAAATTCAAAAGAGCCTTTTGCATGCATGATATGATCTGAGAAGCACTGATTACAGAATTATTTATCAAAAATACTGAGAACAGACTTTGAAGCTAGGTAGGAAAGAATTTGCAATCTATTATTTGTATTTATTAGTTGTGTGATTTCAAGCAAGTCATCTTCTCTCTCTGAGTCTTAGTCTCTTTATCTATGAAATGTAAGACAAGAATATATTCATTGCTTGTAAATTAACTGAGATGGCCGCTTGAGAGTCACCGATTCCCTTTCTCCTTCCTACTCTCCTACAATTGGTATCTAAAATTCCTTGATTAGATATTTATCTTATTAATGAGGTGACAATCTCTCTTAATAGCACAGTGTTCTTAAGAAGGAAGTACATGTTAAACAAGTATATTTTAATATTTCAGTTATTACTTCATGGGCCCCTAAGGGATTAGAACCAGGTAGTTTTCGTGGGGAAGAAATGGTTGGCAAGTTTGAACATGGAAATTGCTTCCAGAGGTCTACACACCTAAGCAGGAGATTGAAAGGAAGGAGGGCTCAGGAAGGAAGAATGAGCACAGAAAAGATAAACTCAGTTTGTTCCGAATTTTGCTATTAGGCATGCATGGATGGAAATGCTCCCAACATGGAAAAATATTCAAATCATTGGTTTAGATTATTGAAGTAATAATAAAACACATTAGGTTTCAGGCAACTATCTAATAATTTTACACTTGTTAATTCATTTATTGCTCATAAAAATAAGAGATAGGATATGCTATCTTCATTTTACATATGAGGAAACAATGTACAGAACAATTTGGTACTCGACTAAACACACAACCAATGAGTGGTGATGCCAGGATTTAAATTTAAGCAGTCTGGTTCCAGAATACATGTATTTAAACTCAGACTAACAGTCAGTCTTGATTTTATACCCCAAACATGAATTAACTTGTTTAATTCTGTATTCTTGAGGGATAAAGAATTCCTGGTATTGGAAAAATAAGCAGACTAGGAAGCAGGTTATTTGTGTTCTTGTGTGAATTCTATTACCTGAAGGAAACTTGAATAGTTAGTTTTCTGCTCTCTGGACCTCATTTTTCTAATCTATCAACTGGGTGGATTTGAGCTAAATAATTTTAAGATTCTTTTCAATTCTGGTTCTATAAAACATCATAAGAATTAATTAAACATTATTCACAATTTCAGTATGTATTTACTGTGGAAATGCTTCACATGATTTAGATAAAAATTATTCTAATCCTCTCTCATTAGAAGCTATAGAATTTTAGGGTAGGTATAAGTTTATTTGAGCTTTGAAATAAATGTTATAATAGGTACATGCTGCTGAACTTGATTACCATAAAAACACATTGATTTTCCTTTTAGAATCCTCAACTTTTAAATCAGTTTTTTCTATTTTTCAGTGAGGAAAAGCATCATGGCCTTATTTATTTTTAAATGGTTTATTCACTAAGAGGAAATGTTGCCAACCATAATGGGTAGCATAGAGCAAACCCCTCTCCACCCTACATAGAAAACAAGGAATAGTCTGCCATGCATTTAATTAAATATGTTTATTTTTCCTAGCAGCTTAAGTTAAATGGCATTTTTGGCATCATAAATTTCATGAAACAGCAATAATTTCAGCTTCATTTCCATTCTCTTGACAGTGTTTTTTTATGTTTTGGATAGTTAGACTGGAAAAAAAAAAGCATGGCTGTATTCTATTTAGATTGATGTAGGATTAGGTACATTTGATTAAACTGCTGAGCTAATGCAGCCGCATTTTCATTTAACGCAGACGTATAGCTCACTGTTCTTATCAGCTGCAGTATCCAAGCTTTAACCTTCTCGTTTCAGAGATCAGTTTTCAAAATGGGGCTGCAAAGTTTTCCCAAGTTCACCTTGTAGATTTTTAAGTGAAAGCAAAAGAACAAAAATTGGTGTTAATGTACACTGCTGAGAAGAAATCCAGACATGATTTAATCACTGTCTCAACTGGGCCCCGCAGCATTTTGTTTCTGTCTCTACGAAAGCATTTATTTCATGTTGCTTTGCATTCAAGTCAGCTGTGTACATGTTTATCTTCTCTGTTAATGTAAGTTTCTTATAAATAGAAACTACGTCCCTTAGTAAATATCGACATAATGCCTAGAGTAGCATAAACACAAAATAGATGCCAGATACATGATTGCTGAATGAATTAATCTTGTCAAATTGAAGAAGCTGTTAGGCGAAGTCCTTTCAACTTAATGTAATCCTCAACCAAAAACTTAGTTTCACAAGACACTGATATTCGGGCAAATTAAAGACAGCTCTATATTCTAGGAGACTAACCTAACACTGTGTCCTTTTATATTTTTTGGGAAAATTTACCCTCTTGGTGTCATATGCCCTCTTGGTGTGTTTTATGAAAATATATGGCATGTAAGAGAAATGCTGACCTGATTGTGTAGAGCATATTGGCAACTGCTCAAGGTATATTCTCTCTGACCCCTGTTGTTCACATTATGAATGAGGAGAGCAATGGCAGTTTCTAATTTTAAGACTGCCTAACAAATCTGAAACTTTAGCAAATACCAAAATTGAGAAAAAAGGAAACTTTTCTCCCACTTTTTATAAAGGTGCAGCCTTTATAATTGCTGCAGAGTCCATCATTCTATCTTGGAAACCTAAGTGACACGTAAAAGAAGACTCAAATGAATCTGATTTACACCAGCAATCCGAAAATCTGCTATAATTCTGTTTGTAACAGTCGATTTCATTACATAATTCTATATAGTGGCAGCATGACTGTGTGTATGTAAGACCATTATGGGTTGAATGATGACCCTCCAAAAATGATATGTTGAACTCCTTACCCATAGTACCTTGGAATTTGACCTTACTTGGAGATAGGTTTTTACAGAGGTAAATCAAGTTAAAATGAAGTCACTAGGATGGCCCTAATCCATATGACTGGTTCCTTATAAAAAGGGAAAATTTGGCACAGAAGCAGACAGGCATAGTCTGACAACAGTGTAAAGAGATAAGGGAAAAGATGGACACACATAAGGCAAGAAAGGAGGACTTAAGCAGATCCTTTCCTCATAGCCCTTGGAAGAAAGCAACCCTGAAGATGCCTAGATTTCAAACTTCAGAACTGTGAGACAATACATTTGTATGGTTTAAGCCACTCAGTCAGTGGTACTTTATTATGACAAACCTAGTGAACTAGTACATGGTTATATAACAAAAGTTTAGAATGCTGGAATTTGTAAAGACCTTGAGAAATCATTGGATCTGATGACTTCTTTGCACCCGGCTTAATGGCTTGACATCCACATCAAAGTCTGCTCCTTTGCTTAGGAATTTGAGTGACATGTATAGTCTCGAATGCCATGTTCTTTCTCCATGTCAAGATTTTTGTTTTCAAGATTGAACGTAAATTGTTTTTTTAAGCTTTGTTGAGATGTAATTAACAAAGAAAAATTTAAAAGGTACAAAGTGAAGATTTGATATTCGTTGTGAAATGGTTACCTCAGTTAAGGCAACACATTCATAACCTCACTTCCTCATGTAGTTACTTTGTGTGTGTATGTGTGTTTGTGTGGTGAGAACATTTAAGATCTACTCTCTTAGCAAATATCAGGTGTGTGATATTGTACTATTAATTATAGTCACCATCCTGTACCTTAGATCTCTACAAGGTATCTATTTTATAAGTGAAAATTTGTACTGTTTGGCAAACATCTCATTCCATCCACCTCCAGCCTCTGACAACCACCACTCTATTCTCTGCTTCTATGAGTTCAATGTTTTTAGATTCAACATGTGGGTGAGATCATATAGTATTTGTTTTTTTCTGCCTGACATTTTTCACTTAGCATATCATTCAGGTCCATCCATATTGTCAAAATGTCACAATTTCTTCTTTTTGTGGCTCAAAAATTGTTCCATTATCTTCAGCCATTTGTCTATTGATGGACGCTTAATTTTTTTTCCATGTTTGCTTCCATCTCACTTGATTTTTGCTTTTCTTGTGTGTGCTTTTGCTATCCTACCCATAAAACCATTGCCAAGAGCAATGTCGAAAATAATTTTCCTGTGTTTTTTTTCCAGGAGTTTTACAGGTTCAGGTTTTAGTTAAGTCTGCAATCAGTTTGGAGTTAATTTTTGTGTATGGTGTGAGATAAGGATCCAGTTTCATTCTTTTACATGTGTGGATTATCCAGTTTTCCCAAAACCATTTATTGAAGAGACCATCCTTTCCTCATTCCGTCTTCTTGGCACACTTGTCAAATACTGGTTTTGTGTGGGTTATTTCTGGACTCTATAGTCTTTTCCATCGTTCTATGTGTATCTTTGCTTCCCAGGTGGCTATTGTAAAGAATCCACCTGGCAACGCAGGAGATGAGAGTTCGATCTTTGGGTCAGGAAGATCCTCTGGAGAAGGAAATGGCAACCCACTCCAATATTCTTGCCCGGATAATCCCATGGGCAGAGGAGCCTGGCAGGCTACAGTCCATGGGGTCGCAGAGCCAGACGTAACTGAGAACACACATAGGCTGTTGTGTATCTTTTATTTTGTTTTTTTTAATGTTGAAACTTATTGTCAAAAGCTTTCCAAAGAGCAGCATATTATTGTTTGAGTTTTTGTTGTTTTAAATTCCCAAGTACCTTATTGCTAGCTACTGAAACTGAGAATGTTTGACAGTAAACTTGGTACAATCATATTATTCTTTTGTCCAGAGGAGTAAAAGCAGAGTAAACAAACCTTAAAATATTAGTATTTCTTATTTTATTATCATATTGTTCATGTCTTATCAGCCAGCTGTTTTCAGCATAAGCAATATCATCTCTGTATTTTAACTCAAATACTGCAGTTAAATTTGGGGAGGTTCCAAATGACGATTTTCGTTTTATTTTCAATTCTTTTTATAATTAGTTTGGGGGACTATAGTTGATAAATATCCCAGTTATAGAAATTGCTTTGTGGGAGGGAGAAGGGAGGGGGTTCTGGGGTGAATTTATGGTGTCCAAAGCACCCCTCTAACCAAGGAGACTATTTAGATAGGGTTGAAAGTCACTGGTTTTACTAAATGTTGATGTAGAGCAAGAATATTAAACCTGCTAAGTGGTGCATGTAAAGGAGGACTTGACCTCACTGCTTGGATTGGAGTTAAGGATGATGGGATGAACACTAAAGCTTTGGATTTAGTCAAACAATCAAGAAACCAAGTCATCACCTGGTTAGACCACTGGGTCATTAAAATAGGAGGTGAGATGAGTGATATAACTGATGATAGGCAACTGGTTATCCACTAGGGAGTTACCAAGCTCATGGAAGAAAAAATCACTGAGCAAGTGAGGAGGCATCTGGTTGTATTGAGCTACAATCAGAGTGCTTACTAAACTTCAGTGGGCAGTAAGGACTGTAATTACCTGAAAGAGATTTTGAATTTTTCTCATTGCTATTGTTATATCAAGACAAAATAGTAATTATATGATGAATTAGTAAAGACAAAAGCTAGAATCGTGTGTTTGTGTGTGTGTGTGTGTGAGAGAGAGGAAGAGAGAGTGAAGGAGGCAGAGGAAGAAGGAGCAAGGGAGATTGTGTGAAAAAATCATAATGTTGGGTTCCTCAGAATGGGAGTTAGTTTACTTCATAATAAAAATTCATAAAAAGAGAACACAAGCAAAGAAAATCTGTTTTGAGTACTTAATTATTTGGAAGAATCTCTTTCATTGGGTCAATAATTATGACTACTGTGGCCCTGGTATTGCACTAGCCACTGGAGAAAAAGCAAAATATAAACAGACCCTACCCTCACAAAACTTAGATTCTTACACTATTAGCATACATTACTACAATGTTTTAAAATAATTTAAGCATATAAAGAATCAGATGCTAAACAAAGATAGGTAGGCAGGGCCTGATATTTAACCCAGAAATCAAGTTACACCCTGCTTTTAGTTGAATGCTTTAGCCAGAGTTGGGATGATTTCAAACTTCATGATTTGGCAAATTATAGCCATACTCATTTACCCAATCGTACTCAACCTTATTAGCACCCATACCTTTTTTAAAATATTTTATAGCTTATTTTATTAAATGACTGCATTTTAATCATGGTCTTTCTTTCCACATTTCTTCTTATCAGAACATTGGTCACAACACTAGAGCAACATAGCAGTTACCAGAAGTAATGTATCATGGCCACAGTTATGTCTTTCTCTGCTTTAAACTAGAATCTTGGCAGTAAAATTGAAAATTGAATAGTTTCCAGAAAAGTGGAAAATGGTTCATTCAAAATCGAATTCATTGAAGTAATGCAAACCTTCCCTTACAAATGGGGGCCTTCAGTGGTAAATAATCTCCCTGCCAATGCAAGAGATGTCATATATGTGGCTTCTATCCCTAGGTTGCAAAGATCCTCTGGAGGAGGAAATAGCAACCCACTCCAGTATTCTTGCATGGGGAATCCCCGTGGACAGCAGTGTCTGGCAGGCTACAGTCTATGGAGTTACATAAGAGTCAGACACAACTGAGAGACTAAATAACAACAAGAACATACTTGGTATATCAAAACAAAAGCTGCTGCCATTTCCATCAGGAAAAATATGTTACTGAAAAGAAAAAGATTTCTCTGGGAGTCTTAGAAAATGGCACCACTAATTATTAACAAGTTTATTCTAGAAAGCTCATATGCTACCATATAGTATCAAATTTGTATAGAACATTAAATCCAAAAATACTAAATATTGTTTATTGATTAATGGTGGTTTCCCAAATTGACCTCTGAGTGAAATTACTAATGGCTGTAATCTAGAGTTCTGAAAAACTTGACTATTACAGCTAATTGTCCTTAGGCATGACTAAGTAACTGTCCTTTTAGAGTTCATATTATTATGTTCAAACAAGTGAGCATAGTAGTTTCACAAAAGACAAAGAAACTATGCCATATGCATAACTTAACTCCATAACCTTGGTCAAATCACTGCATTCTTACTTGATTTATTTCTTCATCATGCACTGATTACAAATTGTGCCCGAAACTGTGCTTGTTTTGGGGAACAAGCCCTTACCTTGAGAGTTTCACTGTCAGGTAGGGAAAACAAATCAGTTTGATTTTATTTACAATATAGGTAGAAACCGGACTTCCCTGGTGGCTCAGATGGTAAAGATAGAAATCAGTATTTGAAGTCCTACTTTATAAATATGTCTAGAGCCATTTGCCAAAATGTTTACTCAAAATTTGCTATCTAAATTGTAAACTTACTATAAGAACCTCAAGTTACTTCAACAAAAATGATTACCTTGCACGGGAGCCCTGTCCAGAGGATACAGAATATATTGAGTTGGCCAAAAAGTTTAATCAGGTTTTTCCATAATATCTTACAGAAAATACTGTATGAACTTTTTGGCCAATCCAATGCTACAACATTATTTAAAATTGTTAATATTATTGTGTCCTCTGTTCTGCTCATTTTAACTTGTTGTGTATTACTGTTGTCAGTTTTGGCCACCTGTTCTTAGAGTTTAATCCTTTGTCAGTCCAAGTGTTTCCTTGACCTAGTATCTGCTGTTTGCAGTGTAGAAGGAAAGGTGATTAGTGCTGACTATTGCTCAGTGTATCATGGGATATTGCCTAAAACAGGTACACTAATATCCAGTATTCAATGATTATCTATTTGGTACTTTAACTGCTGTGTGTTATCTAGAAATCCTTGGTGTATGATAATTTAGGCATTTAAAAATACTTTGGTGATATTTGGGGAAGGTAGAATTTTGGAGAAGAACAGAGAGTGCTTTTCTATCTGCAGTAATGAAATATATTTCATTATTTTTTGAATATTGAAATATTTGAAATCTATTTGAAAGTATAGTGAAATATATTTCATTATACTTCTATGATCTGTAAACTTACATTCTAAAATCATTTAATAAATAGGGTCACATATGGAGAGAGGGCTGGATTTGAGCTGCAGAATTCCAAGAGAGTATTTCAGACACAACCTACTACCAAAACAAAAATGTCCACAAAACATTTTGAAGGTGATGAATATGTTTATGACATTGATTATGGTGCTTCTCAGGTAAAGAAACCCCCTGCCAGTGTAGGAGATATAAGAGGAATGGGTTTGATCCCTGGGTCAGGAAGATGCCCTGGAGGAGGAAATGGCAAGACACTCCAGTATTTTGGCCTGGGAAATCCCATGGACAGAGGAGCCTTGCAGGCTATAGTGCATGGGGTCACAGAGTCAGATATGACTGAGCATGGCATGGCACAACATGCTTATGGCATTGATTGTGGTAATTTCAGGGGTATGCATTTATCTCTAAACACATGAAGTTGTATATATTAAATATGTAAACTTTTTAGATGTCAGTCACATCAAAAAATGTTTTCTTTTTAAATAATGGCCACAAACCAATATAAATTTTCATTTGTCTATTTCATGCATATTGAATAACTATGTATTAAAAGGTTACACTTACTGATTCATAAAGTTTTTATAATCACAGATAGAAGCATAGTAAAAAGTATCATTGAACATTTAATTTTGGCCTTCAAAGTAGCTATGTAATTTAGGAAAAATCAGTTTACCTCTTGTACCTCTGTAAAATTAGCATAATATTACTTGCCCTATGCATCGGGTTGTTGGGAGTCTGAAGTTAACATAAGGGGATGTGCTATGAAGAGTTCCATTACTATATAATACAAGGCATTAGTTCTACTAATAATCGGTAATAATTAGAGGTAGTGGTAGCTGTCACCTTGAGTCTGACCTTGAAATGTAGGACAGGACTTACTATATGTAGCAAATGCTTTTCAATTAGTCATTTCCCCATGCCTGTCAAACTTCTATGGATTCTGACACTCTCTTCTAGAAATTTTACTTTGCTTTGAAATTCTCTATTAGGTTTTTATTCCAGTGAGCCTGTTTATTCGGGGCAATGCATTGTGGAGAAATAATTTTCATCAATTGAAAACAAAAGGTCTTCTGAGACTGCAGGAGCATTTTTAATAGTCAACTCATTTAGGCTATGTCTACATCACAAAGAAATGATTGCAAATGAGTATATATATACACACACACAAACATACATGTATGCATATATGTGCTGTATATAGGAATATATAAATATATGTGTGTATGTGTGTGTGCTACTGTCTTAGTATGAAAATCATATGTGACCTACAGAAAGTTCCATCAAAAGATGATTTCAAGCATTCTTGTTTAGGGAACATTACAAGTCAGAGTGCTTCTTTAAACATCCTAGTCAAGTATTACTGTTTTGGGCTTTATTATGTTTCTCTTTCCAAACCCTCAAAATTAAGGTCAGAGAGGGAGAAGAGTGATGAATAGTAAAGATTTATATCAGATGTGAGTGGCTTTACATTTGAGGGTACAGTATGTATGGAGAAAAGAGCAGTTAAGTTTAGCCTAACAACATGTGAATGCTGCTGTTACTGCTAAGTCACTTAGTCGTGTCCGACTGTGTGACCCCATAGACGGCAGCCCACCAGGCTCCCTCAGCCCTGGGATTCTCCAGGGAAGAACACTGGAGTGGGTTGCCATTTCCTTCTCCAATGTGTGAAAGTGAAGTCGCTCAGTCGTGTCCAACTCTTATCGACCCTATGGACTGCAGTGCACCAGTCTCCTCTGCCCATGGAATTTTCCAGGCAAGAGTACTGGAGTGGGGTGCCATTGCCTTCTCGAACACGTGAATATTACCTACTTATTCTTAGCTGGGTAAACTCGAACAAGTAATTTAACCTCAATCAGCCCCAAATTTGTCAACTGTAAAGTAGAAATAATGACTCTCTCTTCCCACTATGAGAAGTTGCTACTTCTCATAATAGTATCTACTTATTTCTAGCAATGAACTTGAACAAGTAATTTAACCTAACTCAGCCCTAGTTTTATGAATTGTAAAGTGGAGATAATGACTCTCTCTTCTTACTATGAGAAGTTACTATGAGAATACAATTCAAATAATGCAAATACATAAAGCTTGCTTTTATAGCATCATATAAATGTAGGGGCCTTAAATTATTTTTATATTCTGAATTAAAAATTTTTCTTGATAGGAGTGACCATGTTCTTTTATTCAGTTTTGAAAAAGCAAAGACAAATGAATGAATTTACTCCACATTCTCTCCTTCCATGGCATGTAGAATTGAGAATAAATCACTGTTTTGTTCTGTGAAATTGGGTTCTCAGGAAGTTGAAATGTTCAATTTTAGTGCTAGAGATCTAAGAATGTGACAATCCAATATACATTAAAACAAAGAAAGAAAATAGAGGCTTGAGTATGTGCTATTGGTGCTCTTTCCCTCCTATCTGACTGCTTAGATAGCTAACCACTAAAATGACCCTGTCTGATGGTTGAGAATGGCAGATGAACTCAGATACAGCTGAGACTGTGAGTCATCCAGAAGAATGTACAGGTTTGGTGATGTCCTTAACTACAGGGCCAATTACAGACCCAGAAATTTGGACTTGGCAACTTCTTCTTATGCCATAAAGGTTTGTAGGTAATCAGCAAGCTGGCATAGATCCCCTCTAAACTGGAAAATAAGCATTTAAGATTCATAGAAGATTGCCCAAATGATTATGGGTGGCACTGGAAGAAAAAATCAATCCACCCAATGTAAAGAATCTAAAGGAGAATGGAAAAGAATCTACCAAACATAATAAATGCTAAAGATTATGTGTAAGAAATAATCTCACCTATTAACTTAAGCTTTAATATGCTCTATTGCCATGGACAAAGAAAAGAAAAATCCTTATTCTATAAAATGTACATTGTATAAGAAAATCTCATAAAGTGACCCAAAAACGTTTGAAAATGAACAGGCAATGATATAGGCAAATGGAAACAATAAAAGAGTGAGAGCGGCAGTATTAGTATCTGAGATAGAATTTAAGATCAAATGCTGCAAATAAGATGAAGAATGGAATGATTATAATATAATTAATGTGACTATATTGATTTGCATTCAAATGGTAAACTTTTGTGAGGTATCATTAATAACTGTGGGAGAAGAGTAATAAAATGTATGTAGCAGTTACAAACATTTTAACATGAAAAAAGTAGCAACAGATGCAAAATAGTAGAAAAGGATAATATGTAAGGAGAAAAGGATATAACCATAGTTATCACAGGTGTTAGTATATATGTTTCAATATTTGTTATACTACAAAGATTAAAGAACAGTAGAGTTATTGGACTGTGGCAGTTGGACTGTGGACTTGGCCTTACAGTGCATCTTCTGCACTGCTTCCCTACCTTGTATGTCATGTTAGGCTCTGGAAAGATAAGTGGCAAAGCCAGGTCCAATGCAGTGGTAGTCACACACAGGACTCCAGTTCCTGATGGCCTGATTGCACTTACCACTATGCCTAGCAAGAGGGTGCCTGCATGTTGGTTGCATTGCTCAAGTATCTCACTATGAGATCCAGATCAAGTATCTCACTACGAGATAGGCAATGCCACCCAGATGACAAGAAGACTTGGATCACCTCTGACACCTCTGTTTAGCCATTTGTAATGTGGGGTTCACCAAAATAGCTGATTGCCTTATGATGACCTGGGGAGGCCTCTGGGCCAACATCCAGACCATGCTGCTACCCAAGAGGACTAGTCCCACCCTGGGGCTGAAGGCACCTGTCTGTGGTAGAAATTAAAAAAAAAAATTTAAGGGACATCCCTGGTGGCCCAGTAGTTAAGACTCCACACTTCCAATGTAGGGGATGTGAGTTCAATATTTGGTTGGGGAACTAACATTCTGCATGCCACATGCCATGCACCCCCCCAAAAAAATTAAAAACTTTTTTGAAAAGGCAATAGAATTTGTCTAATAACCCCAATAAGCTTTATATAAAACTTCAAACTCTACAAATAAAGAATTTGAAAAGTCATGATAATAATAATAAAAAAACAAAAGTCATGATATCTCAAAAGCTATTGATCTGGTGAAAAATTGAAAGCATTTCCCCTAAACTCAGCAATAAGACAAGGATGCTCACTCACTCTCACCACTACTTTGCAACATAGTTTTTGAGTTTTAGCCACAGCAATCACCTGCCATATGACCCAGCAATCCCTTTGCTGGGCATATACACCGAGGAAACCAGAATTGAAAGAGCCACGTGTACCCCAATGTTCATCGCTGCATTGTTTACAATAGCCAGGACATGGAAGCAACCTAGATGCTCATCAACTGACGAATGGATAAGAAAGCTGTGGTACATATACACAATGGAATATTACTCAGCATTAAAAAAAATTCATTTGAAGCAATTCTACTCAGATGGACGAAACTGGAGCCCATTATCCAGAGTGAAGTAAGCCAGAAGCAAAAACAACAATACAGTATATTAACGCACATATATGGAATTTAGAAAGATGGTAACGAGAACCCAACATGCGAGACAGCAAAAGGAACGCAGATGTATAGAATAGACTCGTGGACTTTGTGGATGAGGGTAAGGGTGGGATGATATGGGAGAAGGGCATTGAAGCATGTTAATTGTCATGTGTCTAATCAATCGCCAGTCCAGGATTGATGCTCGGGGTTGGTGCAGCGAGATTTCCTGGGGGGGAGGGAGGAGGGAGGGGGGTTCCGGAGGGGAAGCATATGTAAACCCATGGTGATATCATGACAATGTATGGCAAAAACAATAAAAAAAAAGGAATCTAGATTGGAAAAGAAAAAGTAAAATGCTTATTGTTTGCAGATGACATGATCCTCTACATAGAAAACCCTAAAGACTCTACCAGAAAATTACTACAGCTAATCAATGAATATAGTAAAGTTACATGATATATTAACAGAGAGAAATCCCTTGCATTCCTATACACTAACAATGAGAAAACAGGAAAAAAAAGAAAACAATTCCATTCACCATTGAAACGAAAAGAATAAAATACTTAGGAATATATCTATCTAAAGAAACAAAATACCTATATATAGAAAACTATAAAACACTGATGAAAGAAATCAAAGATGACACAAATAGATGGAGAAATATTCCATGTTCATGGATCAGAAGAGTATACTACCCAAAGCAATCTATAGAGCAATGCAATCCCTATCAAGCAACCAATGGTCTTTTTCACAGAATTAGCACAAATTTCACAATTTGTATGGAAAAACAAAAAACCTCGAATAGCCAAAACAATCTTGAGAAAGAAGAATGGAACTGGAGGAATCAACCTGCCTGACTTCATTTGCTCTCTTCACATCTCTGTGTCACATTTTGGTAGTTATCACAATATTTCAAAGTTTTTCAATTTTATTATATTTGTTATGATGATCTCTGATCAGTGATCTTTGATGTCCCTATTGCAATTGTTTTGGGTCCTCACAAACTGTACCCGTATAACGTAGCGCACTAAATTGATCAGTGTTATATGTATCCTGGCTATTCAACTGATTGGTGTTACCCTATCTTTCTTCCTTTCCTTTGGCCTCCCTATTTTCTGTTGAAATTAGGTCAGTTAAAGACTTTACAATGGTCTTTAAGTGTTCAAGTGAAAGAAGAGGTGCATGTCTCACACTTTAAATCAGAAGCTAGAAATTTTGATTAAGCTCATAGAGGAAAGCATGTCAAAAGCTTAGAAAGGCCCAAACCTAATACAGTTTTAATGAATTATATCTCAATAAAGCTGAAAAAGGGCAAGATAAATTGCCACAGCCACCAATGAGTCAATTCTTCACATCAGGTGGCCAAAGTATTGGAGCTTCATCTTCAACATCAGTCCCTCCAATGCACTTTCAGGACTGATTTCCTTTAGGATTGACTAGTTTGATCTTCTCTCTGTCCAAGGGACTCTCAAGAGTCTTCCCTATCTCCTCAGTTCCAAGGCATCATTTCTTCGATGCTCAGCTTTCTTCATGGTCAAACTCTCACATCCATACATGACTACTGGAAAAACCATTTATTTGACTATACGGAAATTTGTTGGTAAAGTAATGTCTCTGCTTTTTAATATGATATATAGGCTTGTCATAGCTTTTCTTCCAATGAGCAAAGGTTTTTCAATTTCACAGCTGCAGTCACCATCTGCAAAGATTTTGTAGCCCAAGAAAATAAAGTCTATCACTGTTTCCATTATTTCCCCTCTATTTGCCATGCAGTGCTGGGACCAAATGCCATGATCATCATTTTTTTCAATGCTGACTTTGAGGCCAGGCTTTCACTCTCCTCTTTCACTTTCATCCAGAGACTGTTTAGTTCTTCTTTAGTTTCTGCCGTAAGAGTGGTGTTACCTGCCTATCTTGGGTTATTGATATTTCTACCTGCAATCTTAATTCATGCTTGTGTTTCATCCCGCCTGGCATTTCACATGATGTACTCTGCATATAAGTTGAATAAGCAGGGTGACAGTATACAGCCTTGATGTACTCCTTTCTCAATTTGGAACCAGTACATTGTTCCATGTCCAGTTCTTACTGTTGCTTCTTGAACAGCATACAGATTTCTCAGGAGGTAGATAAGGTGGTCTGGTATTCCCATCTCTTGAATTTTCCATAGTTTGTTGTGATCCACACAGTCAAAGGCTTTAGGGTGGTCAATGAAGCAGAAGTAGGTATTTTTCTTGAATTCTCTTTGCTTTTTTTATGATCCAACGGATATTGCAATTTGATCTCTGGTTCCTCTATCTTTTCTAAATCTAGCTGGAACATCTAGAAGTTTGTTGTTCATGTACTGTTGAAGCCTAGCTTTGAGAATTTTGAGCATTACTTTGCTAGTGTGTAAAATTAATGCAATTGTGCAGGTGGTGGTTAGCCTTTGTTGAATAGTAAAGAAATTTTAAATCAAAGTATGTACATTGTTTTTGTAGGATATACTGTCAATATAATTCTTATCTGCCCTGGGAAACCAAAAAAATTCATATTACTCACTCTATGGAAATATTCATTGCATTTTAGTGATCTGGAATGGAACCTGCAATATCTCCTAGGTATGATTGTGTAACAGTCTAGAGATTGTATTATTCATTCCCTTGATCATAATTTAATAAATCCAGAAAGCAACACAAGACACACCCTCAAACTTAAACACTTACAAAAACTGTTAAATAAGACCCATATCGAGGTGAAAAAGAAAACATAAATCATTTACAAAATGATATAGGTAGGGATGACTTATATCAATATGTCAGTTGAAATCACAGAATAGTATTTTCTTACTCGTATAATTATTTACATCAGAGATTGAATACTATGAACTAAATATTGATCTTCAAAATCTAGTGAAAGAGTAGTAAAATGAAATAAAAATTTAAGAGAAAGATAAGCTGAAATCAAATATACAATAATATTACATAGTGAAAAACAGGTATATAATGCCAAAGTATACTTATGAAGAGTAAATATGATGGTATAAGGAAATAGCAATTTAATAAAACTGTTTTCCTGTTCAGTGTTACCAAAATTTATAATGGATGGAATATTTTCAAGCCATGACATTTATAAATTGTTTGTCAGTATATGTACTGTTCCACTTGAAACATACAGTTTTTTTCATTCCTATCAGCAGTGAGTCTGATGCCCTGACCCTACGTGGCCATTTTCTTTTTTAGATAGTGTGAAAGTAGAGCATAGTTTTTTTGTTTCAGAAACAAAAATACAATTTCCAACACAAGACACACCATTGCAAGTAGACAGCACCCCTCATGTCACCTCTATAGCTTAAGTTTCATGGAATTATGTTTGTTTTAGCTACTCTTAAACTTTAACACACTGTGTTCATCATTCTCCCCTCTATTATGAAAAAAGTAGATGAAATGAATAAACTGAAACCTCCGAGACATGTTCAAAACCATGTCACTTAGAAACTATTAGAAAAATGATTTTATGTAAAATTAATACTTATTGAATGTCTCATTTTGGCTTTATGTTTTTTTCTCACTTCTCTAATGAGGAATATTAGATAGGATTTTCACTCAGTATACAATTGGTACAATATATAAGCCATTTATTTGGTTCTCACTGAATATTCAATCTTTTGTTCCAACTGGAGGGTCAACAAATGAGGTATACCTCTTTATATCTTAAAACAGGATTTTCCCCAAAACTTGATATTCAGTTCTGGTTGTTAGTTCAGTCCTACTTGGTGATTATTTCACATTTTGCCTCTCAGTTTGAGTCTCTAATACCTCCTGCATCATCCTCAGATTTCCTTAGGAAGCCACTAGAAATGAATATCTATTTGCTCCCTCTGTCACATCTGCATATCTGCTTTCATCTGTGCCCATATACTCCATTGTTCCTTTTTTTAGCATAGATAAACGGTCAGGTCATGTAGATAGCTCAGCTCAACTTACATACTAAATTTCATTTTGTCTTCCCTGTTTAAAGAGATGAATCAAACATTTGTCACCTTCACAACAGTGTGTCCTTGTCTACTGGGTTACCCTCGTCAGCATACATAATTATTATACATTGACTGTATAACTTGTGTCCAATTTGGTGATAGAAGCTGTGAGAATTTTTTATTTTTTTTTTACATAATACTGTCCTCTATTCTACTGGGGTAAGAACGATAAGTATTAACACTGTCTTCATAAGCATCTTTTCATCTGATTTTATCATCACCATCAATCATCATCATAATAGCTAACATTAAGGGGACATTTATAATATATATAATATGCTAAGTGCTATATGTGTCACATACAGTATCTCAAGTAATCTTACAAAACCTCCACAGGCAGTAAGTATTATCACAAAGTGATGTTCATAGGAGTTATGAGTTTCACCTGAAAAGGCAGAGTCAAAATTTGTCAGGTCAGTCTGACTCCAAAATTTTTCTTATTCTCTTATTTCAAAGAAAGAAACTGAGGCTCAGATTTTATGTAACTTTATCATGATGAATAAGCAATAGTCTTTCAACTTTTTTCCCTACTAGTATGAAATGATGTCATACAGAGACAAGTATGGGATAAAAATCAATGATGGAAACTAGAACACTTTCTAACACCATACACAAAAATAAACTCAAAATGGATCAAAGATCTAAGCATAAGACCAGAAACTACAAAACTCCTAGAGGAAAACATAGGCAAAACATTCTCCAACATAAACCAAAGCAGGGTCCTCTATGACCCACCTCCCAGAATATCGGAAATAAAAGCATGAATAAACAAATGGGACCTAATAAAATTAAAAGCTTCTGCACAACAAAGGAAACTATATGCAAAGTGAAAAGGCAGCCTTCAGAATGGGAGAAAATAATAGCCAATGATGCAACGGACAAACAATTAATCTCAAAAATATACAAGCAACTCCTGCAGCTCCATTCTAGGAAAATAAACGACCCAATCAAAAAGTGGGCCAAAGAACTTAACAGACATTTCTCCAAAGAAGATATAAAAATGGCTAACAAACACATGAAAAGATGCTCAACATCACTCATTATCAGAGAAATGCAAATCAAAACCACCGTGAGGTACCACTTTACACCAGTCAGAATGGCTGCCATCCAAAAGTCTACAAGCAATAAATGCTGGAGAGGATGTGGAGAAAAAGGAACCCTCTTACACTGTTGGTCCGAATGCAGACTAGTACAGCCACTATGGAAAACAGTGTGGAGATTCCTTCAAAAACTGCAAATAGACCTGCCATATGACCCAGCAATCCCACTGCTGGGCATGTACACCGAGGAAACCAGAATTGAAAGAGACATGTGTACCCCAATGTTCATCGCCGCATTGTTTACCATAGCCAGGACATGGAAGCAACCTAGATGCCCATCAACTGACGAATGGATAAGAAAGCTGTGATACATATACACAATGGAATATTGCTCAGCATTAAAAAAAATCATTTGAATCGGTTCTACTCAGGTGGAAGGAACTGGAGCCTATTATCCAGAGTGAAGTAAGCCAGAAGGAAAAACAACAATACAGTATACTAATGCATATATATGGAATTTAGAAAGATGGTAACGAGAACCCTGCATGCGGGACAGCAAAGGAAACGCAGATATATATAACAGTCTCATGGACTTTGTGGAAGAGGGCAAGGGTGGGATGACATGGGGGAATGGCATTGAAACATGTTAATTATCATATGTGAAATCAATCGCCAGCCCAGGTTTGATGCTTGGGGCTGGTGCACCGGGATGACCCAGGGGGAGGGAATCGGGAGGGAGGAGGGAGGGGGGTTCTGGATGGGAAGCATATGTATACCCATGGCGGACTCATGTCAAAATTTTTCTTTTAAAAAAATAAAATAAAATAAATCAATGGTGGAATCAAATAGTAATGGTAAAGTCAGGTTCTCATCCTTGTAAGAATTGTGTTTTATTATTTTACCAAAAAGCAATAGGTGAGAATAAAGTAAAACTTACAAATGAAGTCTTATCTTTCAGTTCAGTTCAATCACTCAGTCGTGTCGACTCTTTGCGACCCCATGAATCACAGCATGCCAGGCCTCCCTGTCAATCACCAGCATTCAGAGTCCACCCAAACCCATTTTCATCGAATTGGTGATGGCATCCAGCCATCTCATCCTCTGTCGTCCCCTTCTCCTCCCAACCCAAATCCTTCCCAGGATTAGCGTCTTTTCCAATGAGTCAACTCTTCAAATGAGGTGGCCATAGTGTTGGAGTTTCACCTTCAACATCAGTACTTCCAATGAACACCCAGGACTGATCTCCCTTAGGATGGACTGGTTGGATCTCCTTGCAGTCCAAGGGACTCTCAAGAGTCTTCTCCAACACCACACTTCAAAAGCATCAATACTTCGGCACTCATCTTTCTTCACAGTCCAACTCTCACATCCAAACATGACTACTGGAAAAACCATCTCCTTGACTACATGGACATTTGTTGGCAAAGTAATGTCTCTGCTTTTCAATATGCTGTCTAGGTTGGTCATAACTTTCCTTTTAAGGAGTGAGTGTCTTTTAATTTTATGGCTGTAATCACCATCTGCAATGATTTTGGAGCCCAGAAAAATAAAGTCAGCCACTGTTTCCCCATCTATTTGCCGTGAAGTGATGGGACCAGATGCCATGATATTAGTTTTCTGAATGTTGAGATTTAAGCCAACTTTTTCACTCTTCTGTTTCACTTTCATCAAGAGGCTTTTTAGTTCCTCTTTACTTTCTGCCATAAGGGTGGTGGCATCTGCATATCTGAGTTTATGGATATTTCTCCTGGCCATGTTGATTCCAGCTTGTGCTTCTTCCAGCCCAGCGTTTCTCATGATGTAATCTGCATATAAGTTAAATAAGCTGGGTGGCAATATACCGCCTTGGTCTGTTATTCTTCTCTTTCAGAATTTTCCACAGTTTATTGTGATCCACACAGTCAAAGACTTTTGCATAGTGAATAAAGCAGAAATAGATGTTTTTCTGGAACTCTCTGTTTTGATGCTCCCGGGGATGTTGGCAATTTGATCTCTGGTTCCTCTGCCTTTTCTAGAACCTTCTTGAACATCTGGAAGTTCACATATGGCTGAAGGCTAGCTTGGACAATTTTGAGCATTACTTTACTAGTGTGTGATATGAGTGCAATTGTGCGGTAGTTTGAGCATTCTTTGGCATTGCCTTTCTTTGTGATTGGAATGGAAACTGACATTTTCCAGTCCTGTGGCCACTGATGAGTTTTCTAAATTTGCTGGCATATTGAATGCAGCACTTTCATAGCATCATCTTCAGGATTTGAAATTCCTCAATTCCATCACCTCCACCAGCTTTGTTCATAGTATGGTTTCTAAGGCACACTTGACTTCACATTCCAAGATGTCTGGCTTTAGGTGCGTGATCATACCTTTTGATTATCTCGGTCGTGGAGATCTTTTTTCTACATTTCTTCTGTGTATTCTTGTCACCTCTTCTTAATATCTTCTACTTCTGTTATGTCCATACCATTTCTGTCGTTTATCAAGCTCATCATTGCATGAAATATTCCCTTGGTATCTCTAATTTCTTGAAGAGATCTGTAGTCTTTCCCATTTTGTTGTTTTCCTCTATCTTCTTGTATTGATGGCTGAGGAAAGCTTTCTTTTCTTTCAATGTTTGGGGCTGGTTTAATTTTCAAGCCAATTAGTAATAGTTTATGTGTATTTTGTGCTCTTTATGTATTACAATTTCCATTCTTTTCACAAATAGCCTATACCAGCTGATCTTCCCAGGGCGCACACACACATCCTTTCTCCCTTAACCAAAATCCCCTGAAGATGGTTATATGATGACAAAACTACTTCTCAGATGAGCAAACGAAGGCCTAGGGAAGAGATAAATTGTCTGGGGGGTTACAAGATCAATACATGAAAGCACTGGGAAGATGGTTGGTGGTAAAGTTCAAAGTCATATAGTTTGAGAGACCTGCAGTGGTTGTGCTTAATACATGTGTAATTTAAGACACATGCTTCCTTGATTAGAAAGTCACATGCGAAGGAGATTCAAGTCTTTTCTTGTGGATATACCTTCAACCTCAGAGTTTCTTGAGGAAAGTCTTCCTCATTTCTGATTGCCAAGAAGATACACAATGTCCTTCCTGGGGCCATGCCAGGGAACGAGTCCCCTAAATGCTCATGCTGTTCACTTTCCTGGGCATTCTTGTAAAGAGAGTCTTAATTTATCTAGTAATGTTAACATGTTAATTCTGGAAAAAAATTTTAAACTCATTGAAAGATAGTAAGAATGTCCATATTTGTTTAAAACAAAAAAGAACGAAGAATCTTTTTCTCTCCTCACAAACACAGTTTTTGAGGAGCAGATTAAAAGTAAATCATTCAAATGAGAACACTTAATCCCATGAGGAAAGGTTTCTTATCTCCCCTTGCTATTCTTTGGAACTCTGTATTCAGATGGTTTCATCTTCCCTTTTCTCCTGTGCTTTTGCTTCTCTTCTTTTCACAGGTATTTGTAAGGCCTCCTCAGGCAGCCACTTTGCTTTTTACAGTTCTTTTCCTTGGGGATAGTCTTGCTTTCTCTCTCCCATACAATGTCTCGAACCTCCGTCCATAGTTCTTCAGGCACTCTGCCTATCAGATCTAGTCCCTTAAATCTATTTCTCACTTCCACAGGATAGTCATAAGGGATTTGAGTTAGGTCATACCTGAATGGTGTAGTGGTTTTCTCCACTTTCTTCAATTTCAATCTGAATTTGTCTATAAGGAGTTCATGTTCTGAACCATAGTCAGCTCCCTGTCTTGTTTTTGCTGACTATATAGAGCTTCTCCATCTTTGGCTGCAAAGAATATAATCAGTCTTATTTCAGTGTTGACCATCTGGTGATGTCTATGTGTAGATTCTTCTCTTTTGTTGTTGGAAGAGGGTGTTTGCTATAAGTGGTGCGTTCTCTTGGCAAAACTCTTTTAGCCTTTTCCCTGGTTCATCCTGTACTCCAAGGCCAAATTTTCCTGTTACTCCAGGTGTTTCCTGACTGCCTACTTTCTCATTCCAGTTCCCTATAATGAAAAGGATATCTCTTTTGGGTGTTAGTTCTAAAATTTCTTGTAGGTCTTTATAGAATGGTTCAAGGTCAGCTTCCTCAGTGTTATTGGGTTGGACATAGGCTTGGATTACCGGATTTTCAATGGTTTGTTTCTACATTATTCATCACTAAGTGTTTGCTGCTACTTTGAGATATTGACATCGAACTTCACTCATTTAAATTAAATTAATGCTTTATCTCTTTAAGTGACAATTTAACCTTTGGAAATTTCAGGCACTATTGTAGGTTGAAAGAAAACCCCAATAGTTATCTAGAGAATGGCAGGTAGATTGTTGGGTTGGTTTCACACTTGCTCAAACATCATGAGTTTCCTAAGGCATTTCCAATGAATTCATCCAGGCAATTATCCAGGCAATTAAACCATATCTTAATGGAATTCATTATTGAAAGGTTTAAATTCTTTAAAGAAGTGTGCTGCCCTTTTTTTATGTTCTACCATTTTTTTGCTACCAACCCGTCTCCCTCCACCCTCATGCTCGCATTCTCAGTCATGTCACCCCATAGACTGCAGCTCACTAGGCTCCTCTGTCCATGGACTTTTGTAGGGGAGAATAATGGAGTGGGTTGCCATTCCTTCTCCAGTATGCTGTCTTTTAACAATAGGTTTTTGTTGAAATTGCTAATATATCTGAGTTAAATAATGTAATAGATCCTTTCTATATCTTTAAGTTGCTTCCAACGTTTACTCCATTTTGCCAGCTTTCAAAAAGAACATATCAGTAACAGCATCCACATCCCATGATTTCCGTGATTTTATTTTTAGCCACAGGTGTTGGTGTTGTGTGCCCCCTCTTCCCACCATACCCTACCCTAGACACACACACACACACACACACACACACACACATACACACAAACACACACATACCCTGCCCTAGACACACACACCCCAAATCCCTGCTAATGTTAAAGCTTTCAGGAAAAGCACCTTCTGCCACAATCCCCCTACCTCCTCAGAAATCAAGGAACGCTGCCCTTTAGTTTTAAGTATGACTTCTAAAAGTTGAAAGGATTTCCTGATTGAAAGTGAGAAGTCGTGACCCATAAAAAACATAAAAAGGGCCAGGAGCCTTGAGCTCTTGTCTTTCTGTCAATATTTTGATTTGTGTGTTGTTAGTCCCTTGGTATCCTCCATGTACTCCTAATATGTGAGATATTGCTCCATAGTCTTTTTCACTTTGACCTCATGCCAGGCTACTTTTAGTTGTTGATGGGAGTTAGTGTCTAGCCATCCTGTACACTTGGAGCAGCTGAATAGGGATGAAAATTATCATTTGCTATAAATGAAAGAATGCCTAGAGTTGTGTTAGAAGGAGTTCAGTGTGTGAAAGTAGTATTGATACCTTTCTTTTCTTTGAGAATTTATTCCCCATCATCAATTACATAAGTATTCGCACTACCTCCACTTTAGGAGGAAAATAATGAGTCAAAAGAAATAGACATTATTTACCTGACATTATCTGTGTCCCCAGTCTTACCTAAGAGTTTCTATGAACGTAAATATGCAAAAGATAGTTATTGAATATATTTTCAACTGTGCCACCAAAATGTTAGTTATTCATATAATACTGGCATTGTGCCTTTTGGCCTATCAGTTCAATGGACACTTGCCCACTCCAAAAAGATATTTTAAGAATATCTAGCCAATTACTACTACTCTCCAATCTGACTTGATAGTATTAGAGCCCTGGAGAGAAATATAATTATTGTCACAAACCTAATGCTTTCTATTTTTTGAATTGAAGCAAAACCCATTGAATTTGCAGAGAATGTCCCTAAAGCAAAAAAGTGACAGCTGGGTCCTCCTTGGTAATGGCTCTGCAATACTGAAAAACAAAATCCAGCATTTAAATTGCATAAGTGAGTGACTAATAGGGCTTGATATCTCACAGAGTACAGAAGCCATTCATCAACAGTGAATTTTTTATCATGATGAGAGTAGCATGTGAGGAAAATTCCAGGGCTCTGTTTTTAAAACTGTGCCTCTTGTATTCATTCACATCTCTTCAATAAGCCAGGAAATAAGTAAAGAATAAAAAATGAATCAAGAATCTATATCATCTCTCAGAATGAATATCTATATTTGAATGCTTTAAAATGAATGACTTGCAGGCATTTAGGCTTTATTTTTAGCCATGGGTAAATGCAACTGTTGTCTTAAATGTTTCAAAGCTCTTGTGAAAAACATTTTTTTTGGAAACTCACTTCAGTCTTTTGTAAGGAAAGGCTTTATTGAGTGGGAGTGATTATTGCAATAGGGAGCCACTCAAAGACCAAGCCAAGGAAAGTGTATAAGTAGAGACTGTTGGATACATGGCTGGGAAGGAGGAATCGAAGTTTCTAAAACCTTCTAGAGCAATCTTGAAGCTTAACAAATTACATGAAATGTTGCAATAAAAGGAAAATAGAAGCAGGAAATGTTTGCACATTGGGCAGAAATCTGAGCCTGAGATGGATCAGACAAGTTCTAGTGTGTGAAGTTCACATAAGTTTAGAGACTAGATGTCCTTATCACAACAGCCCTAAGTTATGTCAATCACAAAGGTTGATTATCCTTGTCATTTCTCAACTGAATGGGATATCCATTTAAGTAAAAGTTCAGATTTTCTATTTAATCTTCTATTTTATACAAAGACTTACTATTATTTCTACTTGTAAGTAAGGACTTACTTGAGTTGTAAATTTGGAGAAAGCAATGTTATACATTGGATGGTTTTCCTTTTCCCTCTTGTTATATAAAGACAGCTTTCCAGAAAAAAAATTGATTGATTGTCTATCAGCAAGCCAAATTCTCACCTGGCCTTTCCTTTAAGATCATTTTTCAATATAAAACAAGAAGAGAGGCAGTAGGAAAGAAATCGTTTTGGTCAAACCATGTATTTGAGAAACTTTTCATGTAGACTTTGACTTAATTAGCTGGTAGTCATTATCATTTTTGATAAAAGTTTTCAGGAAAAGCAACTTCTACATATAAAATTATATGTGTTTGTCTGTTACTCTTTATATCAATTACTCTATGGCTATTTACCTAGAGTTTTATAGAGTGGTCTCAAATTGGATACATTAAGATGTCAGAGCTAAAAGAAGAGTTAAATTCTCTAAATCTACTGGGAAAAGTGAACATCCATGACGTCCAAATGGCCCAAATTCTGATGACAGCTTCAGTTTGAGAGTTCCCCCTAATGGATTTGGCCATGGTCATCAGCATCCATCATGTGGACAATCAAATGAATATATGAGCAATGTTGCAGTCTGGTTCATGCACTATCTATAGACACAGCTTGGATACCTTTCTCATCTAATGAACTAATCAGACACATCACATCTGTCACATTTGGACCTCAACCCCTTTGTGACATTGTCAAAAAGAGTAACAAAAAAATGTGCAAAGAAACTGAAACAAGCAAATAAATTCTCTGGTAAGATAATAATTTAATGCAATTCTGAAATAATTGAACCTATTTCCTTTGGGCCAGTTCTATTTACTTTTTAGCATTTATACTCCAAGTTGTTTCCTTATACACTAATCTTGTATGATGTATCATTTTCCAGAACAATATCTATAAAGAAATAAATACTGAAGTAGAAGAATTGTTTTCCTAGATGAGTTAGTACCTAAGATGCTAAGGAAGCCAATGTCCAATTAAGTATTCTGTGATTGCCATTGTCATGAGCAAAGATATTGAACATTTACCTCTGTAAATTACTGAACTAGGCATAGGGATTACAGAGTATTACAAGATATGTACATACAATCATTACAAATAATCTGATAAATATCTATGTATAGTGAGTGTCAAGTTAGCTGTACAGATAATAAATGCTACTAGAATTCTGAGGTCATAGAGATTACTGGGTAGTCTCGATATTTCTGGGAATAGTTAGGGCATATTTAAAGAATGCATGTTACTTAAAAAAAGTTGATGATAAGTAGGATGTATGACAGATCAGAGCAGGAGAGAGAATAAGGACAATGAGAGGCATGATTTGAATCAATACACCTAAAGAGAAGCATTAATATAACAAGGCTGTGGGAGAGGAGCTAAAAATATATTAACTTCTATATGGCCATACTGTAGTCTACTCCTGAAATCTTGATGAACTTCACATAATTAGAGGTTGATAGCATGAAGTACCAGATAAGAACATAAGCAGTAACATTAAGTTATGGTTCTTCAATTACTAAATGAGTGACCCAACCTTTCTCTGCCTCTATTTTCTGAAGCAAAACACACACACTGGCAACAACAACCATATAATAACAGCTATCACTTCGAGCTGTTGTGAGGATTAAATGATATATACATAGATACCATACCTACTGTATAATGAACTTAATTTGATACATCTTTCTCTGTAAATACTTGCCATTGGCTGCTAACAGCAGAGATAAAAGATTTGTGAAATGTATCTCACAACAGGACTAAACAACTCAAAATACCTAATTTTATATAACAGGGGTCCAGTAGTCATTATCTTTGCTTCTAAAGGGTAGCTTTATACCATTGGAGATGGAGAAATGCCATTTTCAATTGTGATACCCTTTGCAACTTAATTCTCATATCTCTTAACCATTATTTTTATTTTTTAACTTAAAAAAATTCCATTTCATAACATGCAGAAATTCAGGGCTGAAAGAAGCCTAAATTGTTTTTATACACTATACATCTTTGTTTGAACAGTTTTACCCACTTGCTTCCATTTTGAGAAATATGGCAGAGTGAATGCCCCTGTGGAAAGTAAATATCAGTAACCCATTCTTATCCATCTGCAGTTGGATTTCATTTGAACTGAACCTAATTTTATAAAACTAAGAACCATGCCACCTGACCTGCCTCTTGAGAAACCTGTATGCAGATTAGGAAGCTGGACATGGAACAACAGACTGGTTCCAAATAGGAAAAGGAGTACGTCAAGGCTGTATGTTGTCACCGTGCTTAACTTATATGCGGAGTACATCATGAGAAATGCAGGGCTGGTGGAAGCACAAACTGGAATCAAGATTGCTGGTAGAAATATCCATAACCTCAGATATGCAGATGACACCACCCTTATGGCAGAAAGTGAAGAAGAACTAGAGAGCCTCCTGGTGAAAGTGAAAGAGGAGAGTGAAAAAGTTGGCTTAAAGCTCAACATTCAGAAAACTATGATCATGGCATCTGGTCCCATCACTTCACGGCTAATAGATGGGGAAACAGTGGCTGATTTTATTTTTCTGGGTTCTAAAATAACTGCAGATGTTGATTGCAGCCATGAAATTTAAAGACGCTTACTCCTTGGAAGGAAAGTTATGACCAACCTACAGAGCATATTGAAAAGCAGAGACATTACTTCGCGAACCAAGGTCCATCTAGTAAAGGCTATGGTTTTTCCAGTGGTCATGTATGGATATGGGAGTTGAATGGTGCAGAAAGCTGAGTGCCAAAGAACTGATGCTTTTGAACTCTGGTATTGGAGAAGACTCTTGAGAGTCCCTTGGACTGCAGGGAGATCCAACCAGCCCATGTTAAAGGAAATCAGTCCTGGGTGTCCATTGGAGGGACTGATGTTGAAGCTGAAACTTCAATACTTTGGCCACCTGATGCGATGAGTTGACTCATTTGAGAGGACCCTGATGTTGAGAAAGATTCAGGACAGGCGGAGAAGGGGGCGACAGAGGATGAGATGGCTGATGGCATCATCGACTCAATGGCCATGACTTTGGGTGGACTCCGGGAGTTGGTGATGGACAGGGAGGCTTGGTGTGCTACGGTTCATGGGGTGGCAAAGAGTTAGAGATGACTGAGCAACTGAACTGAAGAATCATGCCAGGGTAACTCCACATGACTGACAGTGCATATGTATGTGAGAGTTTGATTTGAATTATCTAATGAAAGCATGGACTAGTGATGCAAACTAAATGAAGCTGTATAAATACACTGTTTTCTTTGGCCTCCATACCTCTTCACTGTCTGGTTTACCTCTGTTAAAATGATCTATCCTCCAACCTGTCCCAACTATTCACCTAACAATTCTCTATTCCTTTAAGCCCTATCTGATTATTTCAGGCCAACTTAGATCTGTTCCTCCTGAATGTTCATTGTACTTTCTGTATATTTAGGTATACTGATGTTGTGGTTAGACCTTGTAGACTGCATAGTAAACTGATTCCATTTCTGTATCTTCCTCAAGAAATGAATGATCTCTTGAAATGCTAAGTCATCTTTTCATGCCAACACCTAGTAGAATGCATGCATGAGTCTTAATTCACTTCAGTCATGTCTGAGTCTGTGACCCTATAGACTGTAGCCAACCAGACTCCTCTGTCCATGGGATTCTCTTGGCAAGAATACTGGCTGGGTTTCCATGCCCTCCTCCAGGGTATCTTTCTGACCCAGGGAACATTCTCCCATCTCTTTTATCTCCTGCATTGGCAGGCAGTTTGTTTACTACTAGCGCCACCTGAGACAGCATAGCATATAATAAATATTTTATATATTTGATGAAGGCTTTCCTGTTGGCTCAGTTGGTAAAGAATCTGCCTAGCGGTGCAAGAGACATATGTTTGATCCCTGGGTCAGGAAGACCCCTGGAGATGGGCATGTCTGGCTACAGACCATAGGATTTCAAAGCGTCAGGCACAACTGAAGCAACTGAGCATGCATGTATGTTTGATGAATGAATAGAATCAAAGTCATTTTACTTCTCAGAGGTTGTCACATTGTTCTCTGCCATTGCTGTCACCTCTCATTCTAGAATCTGACAAATTCATTAAAATAAGGAATAAAGTTGGAGACAGAGCAGGTAGATAGCTTAACAATCCCATGTCACAAATAAAGACAGAACTTAAACTGTATATCTTACTATTACTGGGTTAGAGCCTCTCCATATATGGACCTCATAGTAAAAATGGGGTGAATAGGTCCCCTGGTGCTTCATATGGTAGTTCTCAGCATTAAGCCCTTTATCATGGATATTAAAATTGTTCCTATTTGAATACCTCACTGGTATTAGAACCAAACATCCACTGTCTTCTTGGTATAGTCCTGTCACAACAGCATATGCAGAGAAAGAAGGGAGAAAGCAAATATACAGTGGTTTTCTTCATCATTAAATACATTTTCGCTATGGTTTCATCTTACCCAGAATCAAAATTTGCTCTGTGTAATGAGAAGCACGCTATTAAATTCCTGCAAAGTTGTGGAACGGTTTCTTACTGCAGTGACTACTTCAGTAATCACTAGCTGCTGATAGTGAATACAACTAAAATAGGCTATACAGAAACATAATTGAAGGGACATTGATGTGGCAAAATAGAAAGATAATTTTAATTGCTGTGGGGTTTCACATTTATTGTCAGAAAAATAAAGTTTCCCAGTTGACTGATGAGCAGATCTTTCCATTTAAATATTCTCTAGTCCTGGGCGTTATTAAAAACTTAACCTGTTTTTTTTTTTTTTCTTCTCTGACAGCTTCCTTGTTAGGTAGGAAGAATAAGTAGCATTATTCCTTGGATAAACATGTTTCTCTTGCCAAAGCGACTATTGTTGAATCTTTGTAGAAAGTTCCTGGAATGTTTCTCTTATTTCAGTTTGTTTTAAAATGGCCCTCAAGGATTTTAAAAGGAAAATAGAAATCCACAGGACTGCTTTTGAAAATGGCTCTGTGTATTAAAGTGATAGATAGTCCAGGTTAAAGCTTTCTACAGGAGATATGGTAAAGCTGGAAATGTGTTTAAGAGAATCCTGAGACAGAAGAGAAAGCCTTGGAAGAGGAAAATAATAATAGGTATAAATTGAGAATCCAAGCATCTAAAACAAGAGAAATGGAAATAGCACTCAGGGAGGACCTATCTAGTACCAAAGTGTGTGCAAAGTGTTTTACATACCTGTGAATTGGGTTGTAGTGTAATCATTTTATAGTTCAGAGACAGCTGGAGAAGTGAAAAAATTTATCAGATCTTGTAATTCTTACAGGTCATTGTCCAAAACTCAAAACTCAGATCTGTATGAAATTAAGAGAATCTTGTAGTAAGCCAGTGAAAGTCCCTGGGACTCTAGGAAAGTGATAAGAATTAGTTCTGAGCAGAAGTGTTTAATAATGTTTATACTTATTACTTAATATAGTATTATATTGCTTCATATGATGTACTCATTTTATGGTTTAGCCCTTTTGGTTGCAGATATTTCTCTAGGTTTTAATTAAGCCACATTATTTGTCTGATCTGTGTATATGATAGTATAGTGCATTTTAATAGGTAAGAAGAGTTTGGAAATTTGATACTGCTGAAGGAGATAAAAGAATTAGTGGGTGCGTTATAAGTGAAACCAGGTATCTATTGGGAAACATTCCTTTCTTTTTGCACTTATGAAGTTGTGGCACTGAGCAATCTACCAGTGCCTGAGATCAGGTATTAGAGGGCCATTCAGTGGTCAAGAGGGGCTTCTCAGGTGGCTCAGTTGGTAAAGAATCTGCCTGCAATGCAGGAGACATGAGCAGATGCAAGTTTGATCCCTGTGTCAGGAAGAACTCCTGGAGGAAGTCATGGCAAACTGCTCTAGTATTCTTGACTAGAGAATCCCACTGACAGAGGAGCCTGGTGGGCTATGATACATTGGGTCGCAAAGAGTCGGATATGACTGAGCACATATGCAGTTGATCAAGAAACTGAGGCACAGAGAAATGAAGCAATTTCTCTAAGATGACACCTTGAGTTTAGACTTATTGCTGAGATTAAATCCAGAGTCTCTTTTCTCCCATTCCTCTATTTATTTTGGCACTTGTTTTCTTCCCATCCCTCCATTGTTCTCTAGAGTTATTAAAAAGAAATCTATTTCATTCATAGGCAGGGACCTAACTTTTCGTCTGAGCTTGTTGCCTTGCTCTGCATCTGAGTCTGTTTAACATAAATTTGATCGGTAGATTATTTTTCATTAAAGTTTTTGAAAAGGGCAGTTCATGACCTCCTGCTCCTGCCAGAGGAATGTCTTATGATGTATTATTGGAATGACATTCCATTGATTGGGCAGCAGCCTCTCACTGGACCTCTTTGCAGAAGAAGCAAGAATGTTAAGAGACCCTCAAGGAATGTATGACAGAAACAATCTATTCTTTCAGAAGAATGGATATCCGTATTTGGTGTTCATTGGTATTTTTATACTAGATGTTTGTTGGCAGAGGGAAGAGGACACAAATATGAAAGGTCATTTTAAAACATTAGTAAATATTTTTGAGAGGATTACATTCAGAGTCAGATATAAAACACAGTAAAGGCCAAGTTATTGCCCTCAAGGAGCTAAGCATCTAGAAGAGAAAATTGTGTGCCACAATAGTATTCACTTAAATAAGAATTTCAGGCCTAGAAATGAATTTCTTTTTCAAGTATCTCAGAGTGATTCCTATCTGACTTGGGCTGTTATTACATCAGAACCCATCTTGGTTCCATTTTTGAGCAGTTCTAGTTATTAAGTGTGTATTCTGTTGATGGGAAATCTATTTATAATTTTAATCTATTCCTGACCTCTTTCCTCTAGATGTACACAAAACACATCTTCTATTTTTATTCATATCATGAAGACTCCAGTCACGTGCTCTTCTATGCTTCTTTTTACAAAGCTAATCTCCCTCAATTTTTATCCAGTGGCAAGATGTATTTATCATTCACCATTTTATTCATTCTTCTCTGAATATAGTTCTAGTATGCCAAGAGGATTTTTAAAAATATATAACTCAGAACTTTAAGCCATGCATTCTGACCTGTTCTGACCAGGTAAAGAAGGCTCATTACTTCCATGGTTCTGGACATCATCTTTCTATTGATGCAGCTTTACATAACCATTACTTTTTGCATGCCACTTGTTACTGCTATTTTTTATGAGCTTAGAGTTATTTCAGTTTCCAATCTTTTACCCCCATACTTGGTAAAACAGCATACCTTATACATTTCAATATTTAAACCTAATTCTGGACTTCACATTTTTCATTTGTATTTCATAGTGTTATTTCACAAAGTGTTAGTTACAGAGTTTACAGATGTAAGGATACAGTCAAGCTGAAGTGATAAAGACCTATGTATGTTACCTTCACTCCTGGTGGTGTTTTGTAAGTTTCCATGAGTTAGTGAGGGAAAAGAAAACTGTCTGGTTGTTGCAGTGGCATTAGTACCCGAAGGTCAGTGGGCATCTCCTCTGAAGTGAGATGCTCTCTACATGAGTGTTTCAGTTTAATGCTGACTTAACTATTTTGTCTCTGCTTCCACTGATCCTATAGCTCCTAACTTGCTTCACCTCTGTTCTCACCTTTAGACTCTTCCAGATGATGTGATTATTGATTTCGCCAATTATCATGTAATATAAAGAATCTTTATTGTTCCATACTGTAATCCAAGGTACCCTATAGACTGATGTCCAGTTTTTGGGTTGCTGTTATGGTTTCAGAGATCAGTATCAGATCAATCCAGCTCTGGTTCAGTACTGCGTGCCAATGGGGCAAGATATTATACCAAGAAATGCTCAGAAGGGAGCTGTGGACCTAGCAGCCTTCAATAGTCTGATACATTTTTGTCTAATGAACAGTTCATCACATGTAAAACTTGAAATCTTTTGAATTTTAAGTATTGTCCTTTTCTATTCATTCAGAAATAGATGTTTGTTATTTTAGTAAAAGGCTATTTGGTGACAAGGAAAAGAAATGCAGTAACTAAGAGGAAATTTATGTGAAGGATATAGGGTTATTTTATGGAGAGTCAGTGATAGGAAGTGCATCTAGGCCCCATGAGAGACTTTCCAAAACTGTAAAGTCACCGCAAACCATAACTCTCTTACTCTCTTTCTGGGGCTACATAGTTTCAGATATGTGCATCTGTTTTTTCATTCTCTGTTTCTTCAGACTCTTCATTTAAATATGGACCTGGTGATGATATAGGGTTAAAAATAGTGTGTTAAATACCCTTCCAAATTCAGCATATATAGCTGCATAATCCAGCTACTACAGCTTTCTCTGATTATCCAGCACAGTCATTGGGCTGATTTTCCTTGAGTTTGGTCCCATGATGTCTGGCACATAATACAAACATGGCTGCTAGGAGCCATCTTGGGAGGAGAGTAGTTCTCAGAGAAGAGGAAAATAGGCTGCATAAGAATCTCAACATGTAGCAAATTCATTTTTTCTTTTGCATTTACAGAGTATTTTCCTTGATAAAACATTTCATCATAGCAGAGATACAGATAGCAAAGAAGCACTTGATAAGGTGATCAATATCCTCAGTGATTAGAGGAATGGAAATTAAAGCCATATACTGATACCTATTAGAATGGGGGATAACATGATGACAATAGTGTTGAGCAAATAGAACTGAATGCAAAATGATAAACTCACTTTGGAAAACAGTTTGGTAGTTTCTGATAAACATAGACTTACCTACCATATGACTCAGCAATCCCACTCCAATATTTACCTAGTAGAAATGAAAACATATATCCTCATATAAGCTTGTACATGACTATACATAGCAGGTTAATCCATAATTGCCAAAAAACTTGAAATATACATTACATAAAATATATATACACCATTATATATACACTATATACGGAATATAAGCCAAAATATGCATTTACTAGATTTATATGTATGTAAATATACATGTAAGGCATACTACTCAGCAATAAAAAGGAAGAAACCTACTGAAATAAGCAATAACATAGATCAATCCCACAAGCATTATGCTAAGTGAAAGAAAGACTCACGAATAAACAAATGGGACCTAATTAAAATTAAAAGCTTTTGCACAACAAAGGAAACTATAAGCAAGGTGAAAAGACAGCCTTCAGAATGGGAGAAAATAATAGCCAATGAAGCAACAGACAAACAATTAATCTCAAAAATATACAAACAACTCCTGAAGCACCATTCTAGAAAAATAAACAACCCAATTAAAAAGTGGGTCAAAGAACTTAACAGACATTTCTCCAAAGAAGATATAAAAATGGCTAACAAACACATGAAAAGATGCTCAACATCACTCATTATCAGAGAAATGCAAATCAAAACCACAATGCGGTACCACTTTACACCAGTCAGAATGGCTGCCATCCAAAAGTCTACAAGCAATAAATGCTGGAGAGGATGTGGAGAAAAGGGAACCCTCTTACTCTGTTGGTGGGAATGCAAACTAGTACAGCCACTATGGAAAACAGTGTGGAGGTTCCTTAAAAAGCTGCAAATAGACCTGCCATATGACCCAGCAATCCCACTGCTGGGCATATACACAGAGGAAACCAGAATTGAAAGAGCCACGTGTACCCCAATGTTCATCGCTGCATTGTTTACAATAGCCAAGACATGGAAGCAACCTAGATGCCCATCAACTGACGAATGGATAAGAAAGCTGTGGTACATATACACAATGGAATATTACTCAGCATTAAAAAAAATTCATTTGAAGCAATTCTACTCAGATGGACGAAACTGGAGCCCATTATCCAGAGTGAAGTAAGCCAGAAGCAAAAACAACAATACAGTATATTAACACATATATATGGAATTTAGAAAGACGGTAACGAGAACCCAACATGCGAAACAGCAAAAGGAACGCAGATGTATAGAATAGACTCGTGGACTTTGTGGATGAGGGTAAGGGTGGGATGATATGGGAGAAGGGCATTGAAGCATGTTAATTGTCATGTGTCTAATCAATCGCCAGTCCAGGATTGATGCTCGGGGTTGGTGCAGCGAGATTTCCTGGGGGGGAGGGAGGAGGGAGGGGGGTTCCGGAGGGGAAGCATATGTAAACCCATGGTGATATCATGACAATGTATGGCAAAAACAATAAAAAAATAAATAAAATAAAAAATAAAATAAAATATAAAAAAAAGAAAGCAGACTCAAAAAGGCTATAAATTCTATGGTTCCATTTTTATGATTATCTGATTAAAAGGGAAACTATGGGATGGAGAACAGAGCAGTGGCTACTAGGGCTTCAGATGGGATGTATATTTCACTATAAATATGGAAAAGAGAGTCTTTCAAAGTGGTGGAAATACCCTTTATCTTGATTATTCATTTTTCACAATTTCCAGAACTATATAACTAAAAAGGTTGAATTTTGCTTTATGTAAATTATGTCTCAATAAACATGATTTAAGTAAAAATGTTACTGTCTTTGAAAAGGAAGGCAGAAGTAAAGCAAAAAATACTATTTGAGATGTATGCAGCGTAATAGAATGTCAGTCATTTGGGTCTTCTATCTCTGATGTGTATAAATTTCACAATTTACAATAAATGGGAACAGACCCTTGTAGCTTATTCTTTCTATTGGAAAAAAAACAATATGTATAAGAGCTATTTTTAAAATCCATTAGAATGTTATTAGGTAAACATTTTTATGTTTATGAACTGAAATGATGTTTATTTTCTATTCACTGTATTGACATTTAGCATTGTTGAGCTTGATGGTACTGTCTATTTACTTTTGAAATTCCATTGGAAACAAAGGGAATGTAAAATGTAATAGGAAATATAATGCAATTTATAGGTACTATTCTATTGGCGGTAACCTATTTATTTATTTACTTTGGATATGGTTTCTAATAGGAGAGCAAACATCTGGATATTTCAAAACAAGCAGAGGGCTGGGTTACAACTATGGAGACAATTTTGGCAAAATAGAAGATAACAACTGCTAGAAACATGAATTATAACCAGTTTATTGTTCAAATAAGCAAGTTGATTATCTAGCTATCAGGTTATACATTTGTTAACATTTTTAAGAAGTCATTGGTAAATATTAATTTAAAATTTGGTCCATTTTCACAAATGTGCAATTTCACAACTCTTATTTCATAAGAAAATAACATACTTCATAGGAAATTCATGTTTGCAAAAGTGGAATGCCAAATCTATCACCACTTATAAAGTAGGAAATTTTATTTATTTATTCTTTATTTTTAACAAATTTTTTAAAAATATATTTATTTTCTTTATTGTGTTGAAATTTTAAAATATGTTTTTATGATAGAGATTGGAAAGTGAAAAATAAAAAATAAATCAAAAGTTAGTTTTGGAATTTACTATTGGTTCAGTGCATGTTGCAGGTATTCCTTTCTCACAAACAAGATTATCAGTAACTTGAGTGTACCGACAAGCAACATCCACTAGCTAGGTGCTAAACAGATTTGGTGCTCAGTTCTTTCATTTTTTCCCAAAATATTTACATGAGTTTTTACTATGTACTAGATGCTAGAGATAAAGCACTGAAAAAGCTAAACATTTATTGTTCATTCCATATTTTTACAGAAGTTGTATTTAGCAATTATTGAAGGAACCAGTAATTTTACCTTCATTGTTATAAAGTGAAAACCCATGTCACCACTACTCAAATCAAGTTAAATATCACCAAAACTCTCAGCGCCTACTCAATTAAAATCCTTTCTATCTGTATCCTGCAAAACACCCATAAAGTTGATTTTTATAAAAATTATTATCTTTCCTTTCTTTATACTTTGATTGTCCAGTTTTGTATTGCTAAGTGTTATGGTTAAATTTTACCTACTTTTGAAATTTATATAAATTGAATTATTTAGGATTTATGATTTTGTGTCTGACCTCTTTAACTCAGTATCTGATATATGCGAAGATGTGAATCATTTTCACTGCTATCTAGTATGATTCAGTATTTTTGCATGGATATCACTTTCTAGGCTTAAATGTTCTCAACATAAAATTAATTAATGCATTTATCTTATTTTTTCCATATTATATGTGTTTTACTTATTGTAAAACTTCACAGAAATGGAATTATACAGCATCTGCTCTTTTGTCTTTTTTTTTGCCCCTCAAAATAATGCTGTTAGAATTAATCCATGATGTTGTGTCTATTAACAGTTCATACTTTTTGGATTTGTTACAATAGTTGATAGTATCTCACAGGTCACTGAGGTTCTGTTCTTCAAACTGGATAAGTTTCATTCATACATCTTCACTTATTTGAACAAAGTATTTATTTGTTCTGACTGAATAATTGATAATTTGGATTTCCCTCGTGGCTCAGATATTAAAGAATCTTCCTGCAATGCAGGAGACTCAGGTTTGATTCCTGACACAAGAAGATCACCTTGAGAAGGGAATGGCTACCTACTCCCGTGTTATAGGGACCAGGACTGAGTTCTAGGAAGAGATGGTATTTTCCTAAGCTAAGTATCAGTAGGAATGGGAAAAACGTAGACAGTTTATGAAATAATAAGGAGATAAAATGAAACAATTTGACAACTGATTGGATGATGGTAATCAAGGATGAATCTCAGGTTTCTTTTTCTGGGTTAGTCCTTGTCCTCTTACAAGTAATTTTCCAGACTAAGAAATAATTGTTTTTGGTTTTAGAGATGTCAGAGTGATCAATATATCAGTCAGAGAACTGTGTGAAATCACCCAAAAGTAGTGTGTCATATGGGAAGAGGGCGAAAGACAAGATTCCTAACTTAAAAGACTGAACAAAGGAAGACGCTAACAGAATTGATAAAAAGAAGTTGCTAGAGGAGTAGTTATTAAACCAGAAAAATGGTGTATTAAACATCATCAGTGTTACAAGTGGAAGTGATGTCAAACAAAAATAAAAGGGATTATGTTATAATCCAAAATATAAGAACATTGAGAGCCATGATGTTAGAAATCGTAGTGAAGAGATGTGGGAATCTCAGCACCTTGTTGTAGGAGTAAACCAGTTTAGAATTCATTGAGAGATGAATGTGAGGTAATGTGGAAACAAGAAACTTTCAATTTTTAAAAGAACTTTGATGATGAAAGAGACAAAACAGGTAGGTAAAGGTAACTGAGGTTAAAAGAGATTTTTAGTCTTAAAACTAGAAAAACATAATATCAGAATAAAGTTAATATGTGAATTTAGCAATGTGTTCTGAATATGTATACAGATATTAAAAAAATCCACAGGAATAGAACAGTCTCTTCAAAGGTGAAAGAGGAGAGTGAAAAGCTGGCTTAAAACTCGACGTTCAAAAACCGAAGATCATGGTATCTGGTCCCATCACTTCACGGCAAATGCAAGGGGGAAAAGTAGAAGTAGTGACTGATTTTCTTTTCTTGGGCTGCAAAGTCACTGTGGACAGTAACTACAACCATGAAATTAAAAGACACTTGCTCCTTGGAAGGAAAGCTATGACAAACCTTGGCAGCATATTACAAAGCAGAGACATCATTTTGCTTACAAGGTCTATGTAGTCAAACCTATGGTTTTTCCAGTAGTCATGTGTAGATGTGAGAGTTTGATCATGAAAAAGGCTGAGTGCTGATGAGTTGATGCTTTCAAATTTTGGTACTGGAGAAGACTCTTGAGAGTCCCTTGGACAGCAAGGAGAACAAACCAGTTGAAAGGAAATCAACTCTGAATATTTATTGGAAGACTGATACTGAAACTACAATAATCTGGCCACCTGATGTGAAGAACTGACTCTTTGGGAAAGACCTTGATGTTGGGAAAGATTGAAGGGAGGAGAAGAAGGGGACAACAGAGGATGAAATGGTTAGACAGTATCAGTGACTCAATGGATATGAGTTTGAGCAATCCCTGGGAGTTGGTGAAGGACAGGGAAGTCTGGCATGCTGCAGTCCATAGGGTCGCAAAGAGTTGGACATGACTGAGTGACTGAACTGACTGTCTGATTTTATTTCACTTAGCATAATGACATGACATTGTGAGTGAACCAGAACAACAAATTTAAAAATCCATTTTATTCTTATATTATAGAAGAACATAAAATGTCTATTTACAATAGCATCCAAATATAGAGTTTTTACAAATTATCAAACTATTTCCACGCAATAAACTATAAAACAGTGCTAAAGAATTTTAGCCTAAACAAATGGAGAAATATAACATGTTTATGAATCAGAAACAACACTTTGAGACGGCATTTTTCCCCTGAATTGATCTATAGATTGAGTGCAATCAGACAAACAATTCCAGTAGGCTTTTAAAAAATATATATCAGTCAACTGATTCTACAATTTATATGGAAATGCAGAGCTCCTAGGATAAGCACATAATTGTTTTAAAAAAGAGGAAAGTGGGAGTACTTACTATAAACCTATATTAATCCAGACATTTTGGCATTACTGAAATGACAGACATAGAGGTACACAGTTTTGTGGTATAGAACAGAAAGTCTAGAAATAAATCCACACATATATTACCAATTTTGACAAAGCTGCCAAGGCAGTTCAATGGTTAAAGGAAGTCTTTTCAACAAATGGTACAGATTCAACTGGACATCCATATGGAAATAAATGAACACAGACCTTTACCTTATACCACATGCAACAACCATATCTAGTTGTAATGCCTAGAACTATCAAATAGTTAGTTATCAAAACTAGAAAAAAATACAGGAGAAAAAGTTTGTGATAGTCATGTAAGTGAAGGATTCTTCGGCGTCTCACATACACACACACACACACACACACACACACACACACACACACACACACA
>ML661247.1:2172142-2185695 GCA_007570785.1 Antilocapra americana
ACACACACACACACACACACACACACACACACACACACACACACACACTATAGCTTTTAGCCCTCTGCATTACCTTTGATTTTTAACTCATTTTTCAAACCTTAAATTTTGACACTTTTTGTGAAAAACAGTATTGACTTCACTGAGCCAAGTTTGCAATTTTTTTCTGAATCCCATTACCTTGAGGTCATGAAATGTATTATCCAGTATGTTTCACTTAAGTGATCCACAATTCAACATATATACATTTTACAGGTCATGAAGGTATAATATAAAGAAGTGCTAACTGAATGAGACCTACAAAAAACTTCATGCTACCAAAGATAAAGTAAAGTTTAATGGACATGTTTGGCTGACTACCTCTAATCTGGTTGAGATCAATCAAGCAAAATTTATATTTGATTTCAATTTAGTTCCAATTAGTCTTGTAATCACATTTGAAGTCATAGTGCTTTTGTGAGCAGGATAGATCGGCATGATATTAAAAGCATCTGTTCAATGTAATTCATTTTTAAATATTAAATATGTATTTATTTTGCAGGATGAAGCCCATTTTCTTCTTGTGTTTTCAAGCTCTTATTTGCTGAGATTTAAATTTCAGTCGGGGATAGGAAAAGAAGAGCTGAAAGATGGTATTTTAGATTTCTATGCTCTTACATAGGTGCAAAAAATATATATTGTTTCTTTAATGTGGTCATTTCCTAGACCCACTCTAGACCTCTGTAATCTCTCATTCAAGACCTTACCTGTGGCAAATGAATCCTTGCCTTTACTTTCTAGAGCTGTGCCAAACTCTAGGAAGTAGTGGTGAAATGGATTGTACGTTCTAGGAACTCTGTTCCTGTAGTTGGCTTGTACCCAATCACTGTACCAATCCTGCTGAGTTTGCACAGATTAAAACACAACACAGGATGTTTCTCTGGTATATGGAATTGAAGAAAGAAGCCGCTGAACAAATGGGAAGAATATAGCTTTTTCTAAACAAAGAGAGATAGGAAACTAGACAGTCATTGATGGTTAACAGCAAACACTTGATCTGAATTTGCTATGGCCTACATTGTTTATCCAAATACCTAATAGTAACTCAAATTTATAACTAATAATAAGCATATTCATCTGAATAGGTTTTACATTTTAAAAAGAATTTTCCCAGTTCTCATTCCCTCTAATGATCACTAATGATCAAGTGTTCAGAAAAAAGTCAACTTAGCCAGACTCAGCAATGGCTCACTGGGAAAAAGAATCTGTGTGCAATGCAAGTGATGACAGAGATGCATGTGTTCAAGCCTTGGGTTGGGAAGATCCGTTAGAGAAGGAAATGGTAACCCACCCCTGTATTCTTGTCTGGGAAATCCCATGGATAGAGGAGCTTGGCGGGCTGCAGCCCATGGAGTCACAAAGAGTCGGACATGGCTGAGCACCCACGTACATTCATTCAGCCAGGAATTTAAGCAAGAAAATCAAATAATAGGCATCTAAATTGGGAAAGATGAAATAAAACTATATTATCATATGAGAATATTTTGTGTATAGTAGATCCCAAGGAATCCACTAAAAATCTGTTAGAACTAATGAACAAATTCAGCAAGATTATAAGATCCTGAAACGGAAACTCCAATACTTTGGCCACCTGATGTGAAGACGTGACTCATTTGAAAAGACCAGCCCGGCTTTGATGCTTGATACAGGGTGCTCAGGACTGGTGCACTGGGATGACCCAGAGGGATGGAATCAGGAGGGAGGTGGGAGGGGGGTTCTGGAAGGGGAACGCATGCATTCCCATGGCTGATTCATGTCAATGTATGGCAAAACCAACATGATAATGTAAAGAAAATAAATAAATAAATAAAATTAAAAAAAGAACACTATAAAAAAAACAAAACACAGTTTTGTTTCTATATTCTTAAAGAATCCAAAATAAAAAAGAAGAAAATAATTCCATTTACAATAGCATCCAAAAACTAAAAATACTTTGGGATAATTTTAACAAATTGCAAAATTAAATTTACATTAATTTTGAAAACTACACAATATTGCTGAAAGAAATTTAAGTAGAAAGATTCTATATTTAATATTGTACAGATAGCAAGACTCTCTAAATCCACAGATTCAAGAGAATCTGCATAAACTTCCTTGCTGGCTTATTGTCACAGAAATTGACAAGATGTTGCTAACATTCACATGGAAAATTAAGGAATCTAGAGCAGGCAAACTGTTACCAGAAAGGAAGAACAGAGTTGGAAGACTCTCACTTAGCATTTTCAAAATTTAACCGAAATTTCTATAATAAAGAAAATGCAATGTTCATCGCCACACTGTTTACCATAGCTAGGACATGGAAGCAACCTAGATGTCCATCAACAAATGAATGGATAAGAAAGAAGTGGTACATATACACAATGGAATATTACTCAGCCATAAAAAAGAAAACATTTTAATCATTTCTACTGAGGTGGACGAAACTGGAACCTATTATACAGAGTGAAGTAAGCCAGAAGGAAAAACAACAATATAGTATACTAATGCATATATATCGAATTTAGAAATATGGTAACGATAACCCTGTATGCGAGACCTGTATTCAGTTGCAAAAGAGTCAAGTTGAACTCTTTCCTCAGACAATGTACTAAAATTAACTCAAAATGAGTTATTGATCTAAATGTAGGAGCTAACTATTTTTAACTCTTGGAAGAAAATATGGGAGAAAATCTTTATGATTTTGGGTTACGTAAAGCATAAATGACATCTTAGACATGACACTAAGAGCACAATTTTTCAAAAAAAATTAGATAAGTTGAACTTTGCATTGTTAAAAACTTTTCTGTGATATAAAGGATATCATAAAATGAAAAGGCCATTTATTGAATGGGAAGATCTCCATAAATTGTATATCTGATCAGAGACTTGTATTAGAATTTTTTTTATTGTGTTGGTTTTGCCATACATGGACATGAAACTGCCATGGGTATACATATGCTCCCCCTGCAGAACCCCCTTCCCTCCTCCCTCCCGACTCCCTCCCCCTGGGACATCTCAGTGCACCAGCCCCGAGCATCAACCCTGGGCTGGCGATTGATTTCACATATGATAATTAACATGTTTCAATGCCATTCTCCCATATCATCCCACCCTTGCCCTCTTCCACAGAGTCCACGAGTCCGTTCGATACATCTGTGTTCCTTTTGCTGTCTCGCATGCAGGGTTCTCATTACCATCTTTCTAAATTCCATATATATGCGTTAGTATACTGTATTGTTGTTTTTGCTTCCGGCTTACTTCACTCTGGATAATAGGCTCCAGTTCCGTCCACCTGAGTAGAACTGATTCAAATGAATTTTTTTAATGCTGAATAATATTCCATTGTGTATATGTACCACAGCTTTCTTATCCATTCATCAGTTGATGGGCATCTAGCTTGCTTCCATGTCCTGGCTATTGTAAACAATGTGGCGATGAACATTGGGGTACACGTGTCTCTTTCAATTTTGGTTTCCTCGGTGTGTATACCCAGCAGTGGGATTGCTGGGTCATATTAGAATTTTTTTTTAAGTTGTAACTCAATACTAAAAAGACAACCTCAACTTTGAAAAGTACAAATGATATTAATAGACAGTTCACCAAAGAAGACCTAACAATGCCTTATAGTACATACATAGAAAGATGCTCAACATCAGTAGTCATTAGTAAAAGGCAAATCAAAACCACAAACAGATACTCCTTAATTGCTATTAGAATGGAAATTAAAAAACAAAAAGAAAAAAAACAGGGTTGGCAAAAATGTGGAGGAATCTGAACTTTTATGCATTGCTTGTGAGATTGTAAAATGGAAAAGCTGTTGTGAAAAGCATTTTGGTGGTTTCTCAAAACATTAAATCCAAAGTTACCATATGATCCAGAAATCCAGTCTTAGATATATACTTGAAGTGTGAACATGTGTTCAAAAAAATGCTTTACACGTATGTTCTTAGTAGCACTATTCACAATAGCCAGAAACTGGAAACAACCCAAATGTCAATCAACTAATAAACAGATCTTTAAAGTGTGGTAAACATGTACAATTGACTATTATTTGGCCATAAAAATAATTAAGTTCTGATAACTTGGTATAGCATTTTCAACCTTGAAAACATTGTTCTCATTTAAAGAAGCCAGGTATAAAAGGCTGTGTATTGTATGGCTTATGTTATATGAAATGTCAAGAATAAGTCAATCTGTATATATAGAAACTAGAAAACTAGATTAGTGCTTGCCTAGGGCTAGAGGTTGAGAGAGGGGGGAGTGACTGCTTAATAGGTACAGGTTGCTTTTTGGGGCTATGAAAATATTCTAAAATTAATTTTAATGATGGCTGTAGTACTCTGTGAATCTACCTTTGTATTGTATACTTTAAATTTGTGAATTATATGGTATGCGAACTATAGCTCAAGACAGGAATGTGGGGGAAGAAAGGGAAGGAATTAGTTAACATAAAGTTGACCCTTGGCTGGCGTTTGTGACTTGACTGGTAAATATTTCCTCATACTGGTAAAAGTAGTTCCATAAATAAGTATGATTCACTAAAAATAGACTGCACAAATTATAATTCTTTTTCAGAATCTGGAATTTTTGCATGTGTTAGGCAGGGGCTACCTACGTGATCAGTGCCCAGTAAAAATCCAGGCACTGTGTTTGTTTACCTGGACGAGTAAAAATCCAGGCACTGTGTTTGTTTACCTGGACGAGAACATCACATACATATTGCTGAATTTTCATTGCTGGGGGTAGCACTATCTGTGGCTCGTCAGCAGGGAGAAAGAATAAGGAAGCATATACTTGACTTCCTCCAGACTCCTCTTTTGCCTTTTGTCTTTATCAACTGGCTGTGTAACTTTACTACATCACTTTAACGTGCCTTCAGTTCAGTTCTGTTCAGTTGCTCAGTCATGTCCAACTCTTTTTGACCCCGTGGACTGCAGCACACCAGGCTTCCCTATCCATCACCAACTCCTGGAGCTTGCGCAAACTCATGTCCATCAAGTCAATGATGCCATCCAACCATCTCATCCTCTGTTGTCCCCTTTTCCTCCTGCCCTCAATCTTTCCCAGCATCAGAGTCTTTTCCAGTGAGTTAGTTCTTTGCATCAGGTGGCCAGATTATTGGATCTTGAGCTTCAGCATCAGTTCTTCTAATGAATATTCAGGACTGATTTCCTTTAGGATTGACTGGCTTTATCTCCTTGCTGTCCAAGGAACTGTCAAGAGTCTTCTCCAACACCACAGTTAAGAGAATCAATTCTTCACGTTCAGCTTTCTTTACGGTCTGACTCTCACATCCATACATACTACTGGAAAAATCATAGCTTTGACTCTATGGACCTTTCTTGGTAAAGTAATGTCTCTGCTTTTTAATATGCTGTCTAGGTTAGTCATAACTTTCCTACCAAGGAGTAAGCGTCTTTTAATTTCTTGGCTGCAATCACCATCTGCAATGATTTTGGAGCCCAAAAGAAATAAAGTCTGACACTGTTTCCCCATCTATTTGCCCTGAAGTGATGGCAAATCACAAAACAGTGCTGTTTGGGGAAAAGAAAATGAGATGGCAATGATCTTAGTTTTCTGAATGTTGAGCTCTCAGCCAACTTTTTCACTCTCCTCTTTCACTTTCATCAAGAGGCTGTTTTGTTATTCTTCACATTCTGCCATAATGGTGGTGTAATCTGCATATCTGAGGTTGTGGATATTTCTCCCAGCAATCTTGATTCGAGGCTTTGCTTCATCCAACCCAGCGTTTCTAATGATGTGCTCTGCATATAAGTTAAATAAGCTGGTTGATAATATACAGCCTTGACATACTCCTTTCCCTATTTGGAGCCAGTCTGTTGTTCCATGTCCAGTTTTAACTCTTGCTACCTGATCTGCATACAGGTTTCTCAAGAGGCAGGTCAGGTGGTCTGGTATTCCCATCTCCTTCAGAATTTTCCACAGTTTATTGTGATTCACACAGTCAAAGACATTGGCATAGTCATACTACTGGAAATCATAGCTTTGACTCTATGGACCTTTGTTGGTAAAGTAATGTCTCTGCTTTTTAATATGTTGCCTAGGTTTGTCGTAGCTTTTCTTCCAAGGAGCAAGCATCTTTTAATTTCATGGCTTCAGTTACCATCTGCAGTGATTTTGGAGTACAGTTAGATATTAGAAAATCTATATACTGTGTCTCATGCATTTTAGTGAATCTCTGTATGTGAGAATTGCCTTGGGGACCGTGACACATCATTGACTGAGGTAGAATTCACTAGAGTGACTTTAGCTCATTGAAATGTTACTTCAGTGATATTTGGGCTTCCCAGGTGGCTCAGTTGTAAAGACTCTGCCTGCCTGCAATGCAGTTTTAGTCCCTGCGTTGGGAAGATCCTCTGGCAGAGGAGATGGCAACCTACTCCATTATCCTTGCCTGGAGCATCCCATGGACAGGGGCACCTGGTGGGCTACAGTTCACTGGGGCTCATGGAGTCAGACTTGACTTAGTGACTAAACAGACAAAACAATGCTGTTTGGGGAAAAGAAAATGAGATGGGTGAAGGATGGCAGTATCCTGGTCTCTAGGTGGTTATAGGATCATACACAGTATGAAAAAGTAAGAGATGAAAGTTACCTACAGAGTTCAAAATGATAGAACCAATCCTGAGAGGGTTGTCCCCTCTGGTTCCCCCAGATGCTTTTGGCTTTGGTAGCTTAAGTGGGGTGGGGTGGGTGCAGGAGTCAGCCCAGGTGATGCCTTTGGTTTTTTTGTTTTCTTCCATGTGGTAGTAGAAGGGACCCCAAACTTCCCCAAAACAGCCTTTGGAATAGGGAAAAGTCAATAAAATGTGGTTTTCAATTGTTATCCTTTCCAGGTGGCAGGGAACATTGTTCCCCAATATGTAAAGCAGAGGTTTGAGTGGAGCAATAGTGGTAAAGATCTACATTGCTCTCTCCTTCAAGTAGAATGAGCAAAAGTTAAATGAGTTCACTGGGCTGAAACAAAGCTTTAGATAAACCAAAAAAGAGGGGAAAAATATTCCATCATCCCCACATTAATCCTTTGATTGCTAAATTTACTGCTAGGTGTTTGGGTAGACTTGCAGTCAGATCAAAGGGAGATGGTGATTTTAACAAATGGAATTTTGTTTTGTAGTTGAGGCATCTGAGTACCGGATAAAAATGAATGTAAAATGTGATATGTTTGCAGGCATAAAGTTTAAAGTGAAAGATGTTCACACTCTTACTCAATTTAGTGGGATACAACTTCCTTGCTGGTGGCAGCAATGAAATTTAAATCTTTTGAGTTTTGGAAATAAGACAATTCTTCATAAGTGAATTTTGTCTTTTTGACTATTTGAGCCTCTGTGCAAAAGATAAATGAGATAAAAAGAGAGGCAGTCATCATATGGAGAAGTAGTTTTGGTTTATTAATAGTAAATTCTTATAAAAATTAGATGTCGGACTCCCAGAAATTGATGATTTTTCTGCCTGAAGTGCACTGTTTAAAGAGGGTCCATTTGGACCCTCAGATTAACAAAGTGAAGTAGGCTGAGGGAAGCCTTACTTTGGCTCTTGAATTTGCAACAGAGTCTGGCCCTCCTGTATCTAGATTTTGGGGTACCGAAAGCAAAGCCACTAGCTTTTTGGAATCCTAAATTCTCAGATCTTAACTTTTTAGGTCTGACTCTAAACTGAAACCTTCTACTGTCTGCTTATTAGCTGTTTTCATTTTAGTAAGATCTGTGCTGAAATGAAAGCAGACATGTGCTCAATGAGTAGAACCCCTACCCGTGGACATGTGCCTCTGTGAGCTCATAATTGATGATAACACTTCGGATGCTGACAGGACTGTCTGGGAGAGTCACGGATGCCCATGAGAAACAGCCAGTTTTCTGATGGGACAATCTGAAATGGAGCTGTACATAGGCTCTATATTTTTGACGTAGACTAAGTACGTTTGTACTGTTTCTGAATGGATGCCTCAGACCAAATATAAAAGGTTAATATAGAAACTTAAAGAGGAAGCCACCAGCTTTATAGAACTTTCATAAAGGTCTAGACCTTTATGTATAATTGGATTTGTTTTAACTGCCTTAATTTAGGACAGTAGAAGGCATAATTAAAAGCAAGGCCAGTGTATCTTTGGATGCTGAGTGTATAATGAGTTTCCTTGGTAGACAACCCTTCCACAGTGTCTTGGAAACCACCCAAACAATAGGCAATTAAAATCTTTTTCCCCGTTTTTGTAGATAGCAAAATGTAGATTCACCTCTACTTCCACCACCAACAGAAGAAAGGTCTGAAGTTGGTACAAGAACTCACATCAGACTCTATACATCCTGTATACTTCTTGCTATACCCCTAAAGTGTTATTGATGCTAGAGATGCCAAGCCCACCATATCAGCTTATATGTATATTTATTCATTGCCCTGTTACCACTATTTTCATGCTAAAACTTCCTACATGTCCTTTTTTTTTCATACTGGGAATCCCTCTATGAGCACTTTATATATGATATTTGCCCCTGGGGATTCAACTTCAGTTGACTCGGGCTAAATAAATCTTGCAGTTACTTTGTTAAAATGTACTTTATACACTGAAGGAAGTTCTTCTTGGCATGCATTTTTCCTAATGAAATACACTACTCAGCTTCTCAGAAGTACCTGATTATTGAGATAGTGTTCTCTCTATATAGTGCTGAAATGGTAACCAGGGAACAAAAAATAATGGGACCTAGTTTGCCGATACAGGTGGGTAGTATGGAAAATAAATAAAACTGGAGGATACCAAAGGTAGGGTCCTCTCTGTAAATTTGTCCCTCAGCCAAGAAGTGAACTGAGTCATATTTTTACATATTGGTGATGGTGGTGGTTTAGTCACTAAGTACTGTCCAAATTTTGCAACCTCATGGACTGTAGTCCACCAGGCTTCTCTGTCCATGGGATTTTCCAGCCATTTCCTTCTCCTGGGGATCTTCCCAACCCAGGAATCAAACTAGGCTTTCCTGCATTGCAGGCAGATTCTTTACCACTCAGCCACCAGGTGAGTCCCTTTAAATATTAGAAAATGGCAATGTCAGTTAGAAAAGGAGTATTCTTATCACCTGAAGAATCTCATGACAGAAGAGCCTAGTGTGGTACAGTCAAAGGAGTGGCAAAGAGTAGGACACAACTGAATGACTAAGCAATGTCATTAATGAAGGAAGTTAATATCTTTAAATTAGAGGTGACCAAGAGAGATGGAATCATGAGAGAGGTAGGAGGGTGGTTCTGGAAGGGGAACACATGCATATCCATGGCATATTCATGTCAATGTATGGCAAAACCAACATGATAATGTAAAGGAAAAAAATTAATTAAAAAAATTTTAAAAAATCTTTAAATTAGAAGTACCATGGAAATGCTCCCTTAATTTTAATTATTGTGTCATTGTTTCACAATATGTTTTAAATGATACATTTTTCTAAGGCTATAATCTCATTTTGGGGAATACATTTGCTCATCTGACTTAGTTCTTTTGTTGACTTGTGAATTTCATAAGGAAAGTGCATGTGTCCAGTCAGAAATTACATTTGAAAGACTAAAAATATCAGCATAAGGGAATAAAGCCTCTAATAATTCAAGATATAATTTCATTATATTTCACTGAGGAGCCATCAGAAACAAGTTTCCAGCCATTCATTCTTGAACTGGATGACCATGTACTCATATCCCCAACTCTACTTCTGGTGTTAAGGCAAGAATTCAGATAGCCTGCTAACCTGTTATTATCAGTAGTTCTTTTCCAATCTGGTGAACCTATACTAAATACGCATCCATTTGCTTTCTGTTTATATTTAAATAATTATTAAGTAGGAAATAATAGAACAGATACCTAAAAATAAGCTTTTTAGTTGGGATTTCTTAACTCTCAGAAATACAAACGATAATGATTTTTTTCATCTTTCCTTCTGGGTTTCGGTTTAATTATTTATTCTGCAGACATTGAGTACCTACTTCTATCAAGAAATGAAATAAACACTGGGGATACATAGATCAATAACACAGTCTCTGCTCTCAAAAACTGATGCCATTAGAGAGAAAACTAGACATAAAAGTCATTTTAATATATTTATTCATTACCCTGAGAGGGATATGTTAGTTATGAGTGGAGAACAGAAAAAGAAGGGCTTGGTATCCAAGTTTTTTCAAAACTTTTTGTCTTATCAACTTCTTTCTTTTCACTCTCCTTTTGCATACCATCCAGCTTCAGTTCACTTATAAGAACTAAAAGCTTTTCTAAAGGAATCTCATATCCATAGTTAAAGGCTGTGAATGATAAAGTAAGTTTTAGATGTCAGACTCACCATCTATTGACACTGTATGTTGTTTTCTAGATGTAGTTTGCTTTTAAATCTGAACTGTTTAAATAGGTTACGAAATGTGCTTATCACTACATTTTAAAAGTGTACTGTTTGTCAGATAATCTAATTTCCACTCATTACAGAATATCAATTTCCATCTTGGAATATGGAATTTGAAGATCAGTCAACAAACTAAAACAGTTTTTCTTAATTTCTAGTGATGCTTTCAAAAACTTTTTGAAAATTCTATATATTTTTTCAATGACTAATAAATAAAAATTACCTGGCAATAGTAAATAACAAATGTTTGTCCTTTTGCTTTAGTATAGGTTTTTCTCTTTGTTTAATTCATGGGGAATTTCTGAGCCTGTATTATGTGGAAAATGCAGTGGTCAGCATTCTGGAAGAATAATTTCATGTATTCCAATGTCCCTGTAGCTCAAACGGTAAAAAATCTGCCTGCAATGCAGAAGGCCAGAGTTCAATACCTGCGCCAGGAAAATCCTCTGGATAATGGAATGGCAAAACACTCCAGTATTCTTGCCTGGAGAATCCCATGGACATAGTAGCCTGAAAGACTACAGTCCATGGGGTTCCAAAGAGTTGGGCCCAGCTGTGCCACTAACACACAGTCACGGAAAGAGAATTGAAGAATTGGAAAATCTTATAAATCTTATCTGGTCCAATAGCCTAACTAACTTTATACTTTAGCTTTTCTAGTATTTGCTTAACACTTTGTAAGTGGCACAGATAAATTATCTTACTTGTGGTCACACATGTGATAAATAGCAAGGTCAAGATTTCAATCCATGAATATGGTTTCATAGCCTATGCCTCACAGTAGCCTACACTATTGTCTGAGATAAGGAAAACCTGGCTTAGAGGATGAAAAAGATTTACCCAAGGTTGCAAGCTCCTTAGTGTCTAAATCAGGATTAAAACCCAAATGTCTCAATTATCTACCAAATGTTATCTATTAGTTCATGCTAAATTGGTAATTAAGTAAGTTTCATTCAAAATGGCAGAAAAATGAAATTAATTTTTATTATGATAATGTTTGGTTTGAGAGACCATACATAAAAATAGAGCTAATGGACAAAAAAAAACATAATCAGCTCTGAAGTAACAGGGTTTGTGCCATCAATATAACTCACTGATACTTTTTTTAAAGGTGGTCAGCATGCCTGCTTAAAGCAGCAGCATTTCTGATTTAGATAAATATAAATGTTATCCATAACACAGTTTTGACAGTAAGGTCAGCAGTGCACAGAAAATGCATGTTGCAAAACATTGAACAATCAATTCAGGAAATAAAAAACTCTGAGAGGCAAAAGGTTGCAGTACTTCTCTACTTACACATCCAAGCATGTGTAGTAAAATGCAAAATGGAAAGACATCTTCAGGGAAATGACTTTTGAAATCCATTTGAATGAAATCAAGAAACTTTCAGAACACTTGACATTGTCTGGTATCTAAATTACTCTTTGGACAGTGAAGAATATGAGATCTATCCTGTTCTAAGGGTACAAGGCATCTTATTTCCAGATATTGCCTTAATAGCCAACAGTGTCATATGAATGTTGACTCAGTGTATCAAAGATTAATAAAAGTAATTCCACAAAATCATTTTTAAAATCACTCTTGCAAAAAATATGAAGATCACAAGGGTTTGAAGATCACTAATGCTTTTGTTGCTAAATTACAGTATGGTTCTCTCATAGAGACATATCCATTCCTCAATGGGAAGGCAAGACTTAAAAGCATTTTGTAAAAGAAAGAATTTAAATAAATCAGGAATTAGAATCTAAAGCATATGACTGTTTATAGAAAAGAGTTGTCAGCAGATTCCCCAGGGTATGTTCCAGGAAAATAAGAGACTATAATGGGAAGCTAATGTGATTTTTATCTTGAAATTTAGGAATATATATTTTTTTTATCATGTTGGAGGGATGGGTCAAGATAGGGAGGGAAAAGAGCTTGAACAGGTGGTAAATTGAGGGGCCTCCAAAGTTCTTCTGTATGTTCACTTACCTAGTAGAGCATACTAAATCCCTTCAGGTATTAAAGATGAAAGGCTCACACTAGGGAAAATATGAGTACTTGTGAATAACGGAATTACAAAGCAGTGCTGCTAATCAGATGAATTCTTGGTGCTTTTGATGGGAAGGAATTCTTGTCAGACTGACAATTGAAAACTTGGACGCATATGTTGCAGTGATGATAATGAATTGTTGAGGGTATTCTAAATTTTTTAATATTTATTTATTTTTATTGTAACAAATTCAAGAAAGACTTTTTGTCTTTACAATATTGTGTTTGTTTTGCCATACATTGACATCAATCTGCCATGGGTATTACATGTGTTCCCATTCCATAACCCCCCTCCCACCTCCCTGCTGATTTCATCCCTCTCAGTCATCCTGGTGCACCAGCCCTGACCACCCTGTATCATGCATCAAACCTGGGCTGATGATTCATTTCACATATGATATTTTACATGCTTCATTGCTGTTCTCCCATGTAATCCTCTCCCTCTCCCATAGAGTCCAAAAGACTGTTCTATACATCTGCATCTCTTCTGTGGTCTCGCATACAGGGTTATCATTACCATCTTTCTAAATTCCAGATATATGCATTAGTATACTGTATTGTTGTTTTTCCTTCTGGCTTACTTCATTCTGTATAATAGGCTCCAGTTTCATCCTCCTCACTAGAATTGATTCAAATGTATTATTTTTAATGGCTGAGTAATATTCCATTTTGTATATATACCATAACTTCCTCATCAATTCATCTGCTCGTGTACATCTAGGTTGCTTCCATGTCCTGGCTATTGTAAACAGTGTGGCAATGAACATTGGGATACACGTGTCTCTCAATTCTGGTTTCCTTGGTGTGTATGCCCAGCAATGGGATTGTTGCGTCATATGGCAGTTCTATTTCCAGGTTTCTTCGGAATCTCCACACTGGTCTCCATAGTAAAAAGGGGGAGGGGAGAGATAGAGGTGACCGGTGAGAAAAGAAGGGAGTCAAAAATGGGGAGAGAGCGATCAAGACAGTGATCTCGCTCCCAATTAAAAATGGGTATGGAAGATTGGGTTGTTAAAGATACAAAGTTGGTAACAAATACCAAAAAGCAAAGATTAAAAAGCTAGAGTAAAGGTTAGATTCTCAAAAATACAATTAAAGAAAGAAAAAAAGAAAAGA
>ML661247.1:2185795-2206935 GCA_007570785.1 Antilocapra americana
TATATATATATATATATATATGAAGATTTTTTTAAAAAATAGGTCTTCCTTTTTTTGGCTAGGTAATAGATGGATATAAGAATGAAAAATTGAAGGAGTTTTAGGGGACTTAAAAATTAAAAAATATTTTAAAAACAGTAATAAAAAAGTTTTAAAAATTTAAATGATGATCATAGTTGTTGCGTATAGTGTGAGGTCTGTTCATTTTCCGATAGTTCCTTGGTCCGGCTTGTAAGTCTCAAGGTCTATATAGTAGCATTCTGTGCTAACTGCAGGGATTTAATCTGTTATTCCTGTCACTGCCAAAGCAGTTCCTCTGATTATTTTGGATTGTTTATATGTCTTGGCTTTTGTAAGCAATGTTGTTGTGAATATGGGGGTGTAGATATCTCTTTAATACAGTATTTTCATTTCCTTCTAATACACTCCCAGAAGTGGAATTATGGAATCATATAGTAGTTCTAATTTAAATTTTCTGAGGAAACTCTATACAGTTTTCTATGGTGGCTATACCAGCTTGCATTCCCACCAATAATACACAAGTGTTCCCTTTTCTTCACATCTTTGCCAGTGTTATCACTTGTCTTTTTGATAATAGCTATTCTAACAAATGTGAGGTAATCTCATTGTGGTTTTGAGTTGCATTTCTCTGATGTTTAGTTGTGTTGAGCATCTTTTCATATTCCAGTTAGTCATTTGTATATCTTGTTTGGAAAAAATGAATATTTAGGTTCCATGAGTAATTTTTAATTAGTTTATTTGGGTGGTTTGCTATAGAGTTGTATGAGTTCTTTATACATTTTGGATACAAACTCCTTATATGTTTTATTTTTATTTTGTTGATCTGTGTTTTTTTTTTTTGCAGTAAGTTTTTAGTTTGATTCTTTCACACATGTTTAATTTTGTTCCTTGTGCTTTTTGGGGTCATATCTAAAAACTCATTGCCACGACCCATGTCAAGAAGCTTGTTTCCTTTTTTTCCCTAGAATATTTATAATTTCCAGTCTTATAGTTAGTTGTTTACTCCATTTTGAGTTGGTTCGTATGAGTGGTGATAGATAGGGGTTTAGTTTTTTTTTTAATTTTGTATGTGAATATACGATTTTCCCAGCACCATTTTTTTTGAAGAAATTGTTGTTTCTCCATTGAGTATTCTTGGGTCACTTGTCAAATATTAGGTGACTGTATATACATGGACAGGGAAACCTGGCGTGCTGCAGCCCATAGGATCACAAAGAGTTGTACACAACTGAGTGACTGAACTGATATGTACATGGCTTTATTTTTGGGCTCTTGATTCTGTTTCATTGATCTATGTGTCTGTTTTTTATGCCATTACTATGGCTTTAAATCTCTAAAACTCCAATACTTGGGCCACCTGATGTGAAGAACTGACTCATTTGAAACGACCCTGATGCTGGGAACGATTAAAAGCCTGAGAAGGGGCCAAAAGAGGATGATATGGTTGGATGCCATCAGTGACTCAATGGACATGATTTTGAGTAAACTCTGAGAGTTGGTGACGGACAGGGATGCCTGGCATTCTGCAGTCCATCTGGTCACATAGAGTCGGACACGACTGAGCGACTGAACTGATCTGAACTGATAATGTAACTTGAAATCAGGAAATATGGCAGTCCCTGCATTGTTCTTTTTCAAAATTACTTTGGCTATTATGGTTCCATTTAAATCTCCATAGGAGTCACATTGAATCTATAGATGGCTTTGGGTAATATGAATGTTTCAACAAAATTCCTCCTATCAATGAACACAGAATATTTTTCCATTTTTTTGTGTCTTTTTCAGTTTCCTTCATCAGTGCTTGTACTTTTCAGTGTGGAGATCTTTCACCTCCTTGGTTAAATTTATTTTATTGAATATGGTTTTACTACTATTTGTCAATGGAATCTTTATTAATAATCTTTATTTATCTTTATTTCTTTTTTCAGATAATTTATTCTTAGTAGATATAAATGCTTCTGATTTTTTGTATGTTAATTTTGTATCCTGTAACTTTACTGAATTTGTTGATTAGCTCTAACAATTTATTATTTTTTTTGACACTTTAGGATTTTCTATCTATAAAATCTTTTCATCTGTAAACAGAAACAATTTCTCTTCTACTTTTCCAATTCTGATATCTTTTATTTCCTTTGCTTGCCCCATTGCTGTGCCTAGGACTTGAAGTACTGTTATTTAGGAGTGGTGATAGTGACCACACTTGTCTTGCCCCTGATGTTGGAGAAAAAGGTTTCAACCTTTCACAGATGAGTCATATATGGCACTTTTATGCTGAAGAAATATATGATTTATACAGTTTATAAGGTTTAGTTCACACAGTTTTGGGGTCTGAGAAGTCCACACCTATGAATGTCAATGGTATGGTACCAGTCAGGATAAAAAAGCATGAGAAACAGTAGAGCTAATGGTATAGATTACCATCCAAGTCTGAAGCCCAAGAAGACTGATGCCCAAATCAAAAGGCTGAGAGAGAATTCTTGCTTACTCAGACTTTTATTCAAGATAGACATTCAGTGGTTTAATGAGGCCCACCTACACTGGGGAGGTCTGTCTGCTTTACTCAGTCTAACAGTTTAGATGTTAATCTCATCAAGAAATACCTCATAGACATACGCGGAAATAAAACTTAACCAACTATTTGTATTACTTTTGGCCCAGGCAAGTTGACCCATAAAATTAATCATTACAATATAAACAAAAGATTCTAATACTACAATTGATATTAATGTAGTAAAATCTTTCTTAGCATCCCTTTGTCATCTGCAAGCCATACTATTTTTATGTCTCTGAGTACTGCAGGTAATTTCTTGCTTTTAAATCATTCTCTGCTAGGTCACTAAGTTATTGAGGTGCCAGGTTTGAGGAACATGTATGAAATTATGCAGTATTGTTGGTCAGTAGTATTGTAGTACTGTTTGAAATATGATAAAAAAATTAATATTAGGACATGCCTCCAAAACCTGTTAGAGTTTTTCTTGGCAAGCAAGCTAACCTGATTACTAATATCCTGTATGTTATGTAGTAAAATCACTAAAATTTCCTAATGGTCTCAAATACAGTGGCCATTTATTTCATTACTATGAGTTCCTAGCTTAATTTTTGTAGAAATCCTACAGAGCTTTATTATAAGAAATATAAAACAAGAAGTCACTATGCTCAAGAACAGAAAGTTTTGCTTGAATTCTCTGAAGTACCATGTAACTGAAATGTATAACAATCTATTAGTAGATATATTTGAAGTTTGTCATGCTAAACTTTTGATATGAATCTTTTTCATTTCTTATTCTTTTTTCTTATTTTCTTGTGTTTATGAAAGTTATATTCCTTAAGATTTGTTTAGCTTATAGAAGATAAAACTAACTTTTAAAACATCATTAAAGAAAAAAATGAATCAAAGTTGATCTGTAAGCTAATTCATATGGAAGAGAAATAGCTAGGTCATTTGAAAATGGGTAAAGGCTAACTATGTTCAGGGTTATTGAGATTTAAAAAAATTAATAAATATAAAAAAAGATTCTTTTCATGGTAAAATCCATGGAATTTTTAAATTATCAATATATCACTACTAATCTCCTATTTATGTTAGAAACAATAAGAATTGTAGAGTATTAAGAGTCACCAGAAGTGAAAAACAATGCTTCTGCTTCCCAAACGTCTAGGTGACTGATTCCACTTGGACATTCGACAGTTAATAAGTTAACTTTATGAAACTGAAGAGATAACAGTGATGTTACATTTACGTAACCTAGGAAAGGGAATGTGTTCTAAGTAAGTATTAAAAAAATATACCGGGGGTAAGGAGAACAGGTGATATATTTTGTCTGAACTTGGTCAGCTCATGTTGTGTTGTTCAGTCATGCCAGTACCTTTGCAACTCCATGGACTGCATGCCAGGGTGAAATTAGATTTGTTTCAAAAATACAGCAAAGAGTAATTTCCGTCTCCCCCTCCCCCTCTGGGATCCCCTTCAGCTCAGTGGGAATTTCTCAGCAATCACTGCTTTTCACGTCACTCTAAGATCATGGCATCTGGTCCCATCACTTCATGGCAAATAGATGGGAAAACAGTGGATACAGTTTATTTTGGGGGATACACTTTATTTTGGGGGCCTCCAAAATCACTGCAGATGGTGATTACAGCCATGAAATTAAGAGACGCTTACTCCTTGGAAGGAAATTTATGACCAACCTAGATTTCATATTCACTGGAGAGGGAAATGGCAACCCAACCCAGTGTTCTTGTCTTGAGAATCCCAGGGATGGGGGAGCCTGGTAGTCTGTCGTGTATGGGGTCACACAGAGGCAGACACGACTGAAGCAACTTAGTAGAAGCAGCAGATTGCATATTAAAAATCTGAGGCATTACTTTACCAACAAAGGTCCATGTAGTTAACTCTAAGTCTATAGTTTTTCCAGTAGTCATGTATGGACATGAGAGTTGGACTGTGGAGAAAGCTGAGCACTGAAGAGTTGGTGCTTTTGAACTGTGGTGTTGGAGAAGACTCTTGTGAGTCCCTTGGACTGCAAGGAGAGCCAACCAGTCCATCCTAAAGGAGATCGGTCCTGGGTGTTCATTGGAAGGGCTAATGTTGAAGCTGAAACTCCAATTCCTTGGTCTCCTGATGTGAAGAGCTGACTCATTGGAAAAGACCCTGATGTTGGGTAGGACTAGGGGCAGGAGGAGAAATGGACCACAGTGGATGAGATGGTTGGATGGCATCACGGACTCGATGGACATGGGTTTGGGTGGACTCTGGCAGTTGGCGATTGACAAGGTGGCCTGGCGTGCTGTGATTTATGTGGTCGGAAAGAATCCACAGGACTGAGCCACTGAACGGAAGTGAACTGATTACCTCAAAAGGAATAAAGTATCTGGAAATGAGCCTACCTAAGGAGGTAAAAGACCAGTACTCAGAAAACTATAAGAAACTGATGACACAAATAAATTGAAAGATACACTGTGTTAATGGAATGGCAGTATTAACATATTGAAAAGGACCATACTTCCCAAGGCAATCTACAGATACAATGTAATCCTTATCAAAATGCCATTGTTATTGTTCACAGAATTAGAATAATTTTAAAATTCCTATGGAAACATAGAACCTTGAATAGCCAAAACAGTCTTATAAAGAACAGAGCTTGAGGTCACATTCCCTTACTTCAGATATGTATGTGACACCACACCAATGTCAGAAAGGGAAGAGGAACTAAAGATCTCCTTGAGGAAAGTGAAAGATGAAAGAGATAAAGCTAGTGTTAAACTCAACATTCAGTAAACTAAGATCTCCACAAGGGTCCCATCACTTCATGGCAAATAGATGAGGAAACAATGGAAACAGTGACAGATTTTATTTTCTTGAGTTCCAGAATCACTGTGGGTGGTGACTGCAGCCACACAATTAAAAGACACTTGCTCCTTGGAAGGAAAGTTATGACAGACCTACACATAGTATTAAAAAGCAGAGATCTCTGCTGACAATGGTTTCTATCATCAAAGCTTCGGGTTTTCTACTAACCGTGTATGAATGTGAGATTTGGTGGTTTTTTTTTTAATTTCTTTTATTTTTTTCTTTACATTATTGTGTTGGTTCCACCATACATTGACATGAATCCGCCATGGGTATACATGTGTTCCCCTTCCAGAACCCCCCTCCCACCTTCCTCCTCATTGCATCTCTCTGGGTCATCCCGGTGCTCCAGCCCTGAGCACCCTGTACCAAGCATCAAACCTGGGCTGGCGATTGATTTCACACATGATAATTTACATGTTTCAATGCCGTTCTCCCATATCCCACCCTTGCCCTCTCACATAGAGTCCAAAAGACTGTTCTATACATCTGCATCTCTTTTGCTGTCTTGCATGCAGGGTTACCATTACCATCTTTCTAAATTCCATATATATGTGTTAGTATACCGTATTGTTGTTTTTCCTTCTGGCTTACTCCACTCTTAATAATAGGCTCCAGCTTCATGCACCTCATTAGAATTGATCTGAATGTATTCTTTTTAATGGCTGAGTAATATTCCATTGTGTATATGTACCATAACTTCATTTTCGTCTGCTGGTATACATCTAGGTTGCTTCCATGTCCTGGCTATTGTAAACAGTGTGGTGATGAACATTGGGGTACATGTGTATCTTTCAATTCTAGTTTCCTTGGTGTGTATGCCCAGCAGTGGGATTGTTGCATCATATCGCAGTTCTATTTCCAGGTTTTTAAGGAATCTCCACACTGTTCTCCATAGTGGCTATATTAGTTTGCATTCCCACCAACAGTGTAATAGAGTTCCCTTTCTCCATATCCATTACTATGCATCAGCTAGGTATATTCCTAATACTGTAATACTTGTGAATTTTAGAGTGACTCATGAAACCCTGCATTCTTTATTTTAGGTCATGAGCATCTTGAGCAAATATTTTCTATACTCTGACTTGATGCCTATGGTCTTAGATATATTTAATAATCAAAAAGTATTTGTACATCAGGATTTTCAGAACAAATTCCTACTTTACTCATACTCCTTTTAAATCATTTTTCCAAGGTGCATGATAGCAATGAAGCATGGGAGTAAAGAATCTAAATCAAGGCTTTGCAGGGTCTTAATTTGTCATTGATAAAGGTTTCTAAAATAGAAGAGCAAAGATCAAGGAGCTTTTTAAAGGCTATTGAAGACACAGTTTCAGCCATATAATTGATAACGAAGAATCTTATACTCTCTTGATCTGTACTAAAATATATTCAGAAAGAGATCATTTGTCTTTTATTGACTATTAATCAGCTTTTCCACATGGACCAAATTGGAATTTTAGATTTCTGTCTTTTTAAAATAAAAAGTTATCAGAGGACTTAGTCACACATTGTTAGTAATTGGCTTAAAGGAGTTTGGTTTAGTTTTCTATGAAAGTAGCATAACCACCAACTCTGTTATGAATGATGTCCTCTTTCATTAATCATTGAAGATTTTGCCCATTACAGGTATATCCCCATCTGTCTTAGCCAGTTCAAGCTGCTGTAACAAATTACCATAGAATGAGTGGCTTATTCAGCAAACATTTATTTCTCACAGTTGTGGAGGTTTGGAAGTACAAGATCAAGGTGTTAGTAGATTGGGTGCCTGGTGAGAGCCCCCGTGCAGTTGTTCAGATGGCCATCTTCTTGGTGTGTCCTCACATAGGAGAGAGGGAGGGAGGGGGGCGATTAAGAAGGTTAACCAAAGAGTGGGGACAAGAGAAAATTTCTCTTGTGTCTTTTCTTATAAGGGCACTAATCCAAGTCATGGCCTAATTACCTCCCAAAGATCCTGTCTCCAAATATCACATTGGAGATTACATTTTCATCATGGAAACATTCATTCCATGGCACAGTTCTAGCCACAGAATAGAGTTTTTCGGTGGGATAAAGGCATTATCAACTGTGGGAAAAAACGAACCCAAAAGTAATTGTCACTGACCCCTCTGTTTACTAAAACTTACTTTGTCAACACTTGATTTTTATTTCTCTTTTCAGTTTTAACCATTCTTTCTTCTCCCTATGCAACTTTGGAAGCTGAGTCTCCAAATGCAAAGTGGAAGGAAGAATTTATCTTATGAATATGGTCAACATAATTGATAATGGTGACCAGTAAAGCATGTTTTATTCTTTGATATTAAACTTCATCTAAATTTCCCTCAAATGGATCCATTTATTTTGCTGCTTTAGATACTTCTTCATAAAATTTTTAAGTATAAGTGTATTCATTTCATGTAAGATTTATAATTCTATAAATATATTTATATTTATCATATGTAAATCACCATAAAGGCATTAGTAGATTGGCAAATTAATTTTAATCATTCCCGAGGTTGTATCATAATTGTTATATGTAGATCATTTTATTAATATTTGTGTATTTTTAAATACTCATTTATGGTTTATTGAATTTATCAAGATTTTTGCCTTATAGTGTAGGTCACATTGCTCTGCTTGCTGAAGGGCAAGAATTCTGGAATAGGTAGCCTTTTCTGTCTCCCAAAGATCTTCCTAACCCAGGAATCAAGTCTGGATCTCCTGTGTTACAGGAAGATTCTTACTGTCTGAACCATCAGGGAAGCCCGTTAGGGGAGACAGCATATTGTAGGTTATACTTCTCCCTGATATACATTTTGACAGGCTTTAAGTGTAGAATTTTCTTAACCAATTTGACATTTGTGGTGCACTGACCATGATTTATTAATATGGTCTTTCATTACAGGTATTGATAATAGTAATCATTGGAAACCAATTCGCTTGTCCTTACTTGAAAAGATATCTTCAGTAAAACAACCCTTTATTTTTTATTTACATCCAAACAAGTTATCATGCTTGAAAGAGATTCATTTTATCTATTAGGAAATAAAAAATCTTTGCAGTGTATACATTCCTCCAGTAAATATTGTGATGATTAGTTTTCTCTTTCAACTTCGCTGGGTTATAGTATTCAGTTATTCATATACAGTCACACACTAATCTAGGTGTTGCTATAAAATACTTTTTTGTAGATGTGGTTAACTTGTACACTTAGTTACTTTAACTGAGGAAAATTATCCTCATTAATATGGTTGAGCTTTGCCCAATCAGTTGAAGGCCTCTTGTTAAAGGCATATGACTGGGCTGCATTTCCATGTAGTTAGATTGGGCCATGTGAATACACAGAAATAGTACATGCTCTTTCAAGCTTGACCCATTCAAATATTCTGTTTGGCAGTCTTCATGCTCTTTCCCAATGTGTTGGCTGTATATTGTCTCCCAAGAATGACTTTGGAAATCATCTATCGAAGATTGTAAAGCTGCCAACAGCATGCATTCTTGAATAGGTGGCTGGAGCAGAAGTCATGCCACCCCCAGCATCACAACCAATACACACTGAATAAAGAAATATATCTCTATTGTGTTAAACCACTTTAATTTGGGTATTGGCTTGTTATGGAAGTTAGCCTACCTTAATTAAAAGCTATTGCTGTCTTTCTCATAGCCATCTTATTGTATTGCTAAATGGAAAAACCAACAATCAGGCCTCCTTTCCATCACTAGGTAGTTGATCAGTGTTTTACAGTAGTATTTAAAATGGCATAGGAAGATTTTGGACTGTGTTTTTCAGCCTTATAGCTTTAGCTCTATTTTCTAAAATACATAGAAAAAGTAAGGTTAGAATAATATATATTAAGTTGCCTTCTGAGGCACTGAGGAGTTTCTGGTCAGAGAATAACTCTTTAAGAAGAGTATAGACTTCATTGTTCAGAAAATACCCTCTTTTTTGAAAATATAGCAATAAGACAAATGGCAACCATTTGGGATTCTACGACTAACTAGTTTTCAAATTCACAATATTCATATTTTGGCATCAAAGATTTCTCATTCAGAATACCAGTAAGTATTCAGTAAACTCTCTTAGCAAAATATCACTTTGTAAATAAATAAGTTGCAAGGATATTTCATTTGAATATTTGAGATATTGGAATAATAGAAAATCAGAGCTATTGTGAACAGATAGTGGCACATTTAACACAACATTGGCTTGGCACTAAGTTTAGGAGTTTCTGAGTATTTGAGAGAGAGAGAGAGAGTATGTGTTTTGCCTTCAATGGAATTAAAATAGAAAATTAGTGTATGTCTTTTTGAATTCATGTAGTAAGAGAGACCAACCAGATCAAACTCCTTTAAAATACCTTAACATTCAAGCTGGAAATATTAATTACATCCTGGCTGATCTCAGATAATTTTTGTAATCAGTATTTGTCATTTCATAAAAACATTTTATTAAAAGGAAATCAAATTTCCTTTACCTACTAACTTTATATAATCAAGAGTGAGATTTTGACTGAATAATTATAATACATCATTTAGAAGTCACTAGCTTCTTGGAGTTCTTAATAAAACTTCATATATTATTCGATTTTCAGCAGCATTCTTATTCTCAAGATATAATATTTACTGTTCATTGTTGTTGTGGTGACTTACTGGTCCTTTGTTAACTAACCTGGAACATAAACAACAGGGTATTGAAGTTTAGTAGAAAGAGCTATGAACTAGGTAGCAAGAGCCCTTCAGTTTCAGTTCATTCCCTCAGTTGTGTCCAGCTCTTTGTGACACAATGGACTGCAGCATGCCAGATTTCCCTGTCCATGACCAACTCCGGGGGCTTGCTCAAACTCATGTCCATCCACTTAGTGATGCCATCCATTCATCTCATCCTCTGTTGGCCCCTTTTCTTCCTGCCTTCAATCTTTCCCAGCATCAGGGTCTCTTCCAATGAATCAATTCTTCACTTCAGGCGGCCAGAATATTGGAGTTTCAGCTTCAGGATCAGTCATTCCAATGAATAATTAGGACTATTCCCCTTTAGGATGGACTGGTTGGTTCTTCTTGGAGGCCAAGGGACTCTCAAGAGTCTTCTTCAACACCAGATTTCAGAATCATCAATTCTTTGGTGCTCTGCTTTCTTTATAGTCCAACTCTCACATCCATATATGACTACTGGAATAACCATAGGTTTGACTAGACAGACCTTTGTTGGCAAGGTAATGTCTCTGCTTTTGAATATGGTGTCTAGATGACTGCTGTCTCCATCTGCAGTGATTTTGGAGCCAAAGATAATGTCTCTCATTGTTTCCCCATCTGTTTGCCATGAAGTGATGGGACCAGATGCCATGATCTTTGTTTTCTGAATGTTAAGTTTTAAGCCAACTTTTTCACTTTCCTCTTTCACTTTCATCAAGAGGCTCTTTAGTTCTTCTTTACTTTCTGCCATAAGGGTGATGTCATCTGTGTTTCTGAGGTTATTGATATCTCTCCTGGCAATCCTGATTCCAACTTGTGCTTCATCCAGCCCAGCATTTCACATGATGTATTCTGCATAGAAGTTAAATAATTAAGATGACAGTATATAGCCTCTATGTGCTCCTTTCCGATTTGCATCCAGTCTGTTGTTCCATGTCCTATTCTAACTGTTGTTTCTTGACCTGCATACAGATTTCTCAGAAGCCTAGTAAGGTGGTCAGCCACTCCCTTCTCTTGATGAATTATCCACTCTTTATTGTACAGTCAAAGGCTTTGTTGTAGTCAATAAAGCAGAAGTAGATGTTCTTCTGGAACTCTCTTGCTTTTTTGATGATCCAATAGATGTTGGCAATTTGATCTCTGCTTCCTCTGCTTTTTCTAAATCCAGCTTGAACATCTGGATGTTCATGATTCACTTACTGTTGAAGCCTGGCTTGGAGAATTTTGAGCATTAGTTTGCTAGCACGTGAGATGAGAGCAATTGTGCAGTAGTTTGAACATTGTTTGGCATTGCCTTTCTTTGGGATTGAAATGAAGGCTGAATTTTTTCCATCCTATGGCCACTGCTGAGTTTTCCGAATTTGCTGTCATATTGAGTGCAGCACTTCACAGCATCATCTTTTAGGATTTGAAAAGGCTCAACTAGAATTCCATCACCTACATTAGCTTTGTTCATATGCTTCCTATGATCCTCTTGACTTTGCATTGCAGCATGTCTGGCTCTAGGTAAGATATCCTACCTGAGTTATGACCCAGGTATCATGGTTACCTGGGTAATTAAGATCTTTTTTGTATAGTTCTTCTGTGTATTCTTGCCACCACTTCTTAATATTTTCTGCTTCTCTTAGGTCCATACATTTCTGTCCTTTCCTGTGCCCATCTTTGCATGAAATGTTCCCTTGGTATCTCTCATTTTCTTGAAGAAATCTCTAGTGTTTCCCACTTTATTGTTTTCCTCTATTTCTTTGCACTGATCACCAAGGAAGGCTTTCTTATCTCTGCTTGCTGTTCTTTGGAATTCTGCATTCAAATTGGTAAGAGCCCTATCTTTTAATAAACTACTATATCTTTTATTAACTGTTTGAGCTTGAGTAGGTTACAGGAGTAGACACCCTCTCCCCATGCCCCTGACAAAAAATATCTGTCTTAATCCCAGGGTTTTCAGTTATATTACTTTTTGTGTGGGTCGAGAAAATTTGAGAGTGTAATAACATTACAGAGTTTAACATAGCGAGATTATTTAGGATAATGTGAATGGATCTAATCTAATCACGTGAGCCATAAAAGCAGAGAATTTTCAAACTAAAAATGGTAAAGATGATGCAGAAGGAGCACTCAGAGACATTTGAATCTTGAGAAAGACTCAGCCTAGATTACTTACTCTGAAGATGAGAAGAGTAATGCCTGAGGGAAATTCAGATGGTATCTAGAAAGCCCTGACTTTCTTCACTCTCTATGGCACTCTCTAGTTCCATCCATGTCTATACAGATTAGCCATTTTTGTTCCTCTTTATTATATTCCTTTGTATATATGTACCAGGGCAAAGCCAGGTTGGGAGAAACTGGGAGGTTGGAATTGACACATATACGGTATTGATCCATTGTATAAAATATGTAACTATTGAGAACACACTGTTTAGTACAGGGAACTCTGCTGAATTCACTGTGATGACCTGAATGGGAACGAAATCCAAATCAGAAGAGATATGTGTATATGTACAGATGATTCATTTTGCTGTAGGGTATAAACTACATTGTAAAGCAAGTATATGCTAATAAAAATAATTTTTAAAAATTGTTCTTGAATAATAGCTAGCAAGGTAGTGGTGACCTCAATTCTATTGTTGTTGTTCAGTCACTCAGTCTTGTCCAACAGTTTGCTATCCATGGACTGCAGCATACCAGGCTTCCCTGTCCTTCTGTATCTCCCAGAACTTGCTCAAACTCATGTCCATTGAGTTGGTAATGCCATCCAACCATCTGTCGCCACCTTCTTCTCCTGCCCTCAATCTTTTCCAGTATCAAGGACTTCTCCAATGAGTTGGTTCTTTGCATCAAGTGACTAAAATATTGGAGCTTCAGCTTTAGCATCAATCCTTTCCATGAATATTCAGGGTTGATTTCTTTTAGGATTGACTCTTTGATCTCCTTGTTGTCCAATGGACTCTCAAGCATCTTCTCCAGCATCACAGTTTCAAACTGTCAATTCTTTAGTGCTCAGCCTTCTTTATGGTCCAACTCTAACATCTGTATATGACTACTAGAAAGACCATAGCTTTGACTATATGGTCTTTTGTCTGTTCTATAGCCATGTGGAATTGAATCTGGCCAAAAAATGAAGTGAGCGTGGGAGAGAATTTTCTCCTAAAGGCTTCAGATTAAAGCACAGGCCAGTTGAAATCTTGATTCTGGTCTGTGAAAGGGAGCAGAGAAAGCAACCCAGCCCACCCAGACTTATAGAACTGTGAAATGATACATTTATGTTATATTAAGCCACTGCAGTTTTGGTAATTTGTTACACAGCAATAGAAAATAAATACTGTCATTTATCTTTCTTGCCTTGATTATCTCTGATAAAATGCCTTACCTTTCAGATCTATTTAATAGTTATGATACAGGTGGGATTTTGTTTAAAACAGAGTCCTGTGATATAACAGGAGAAGAAAAGTACTGTGTCTGTAAGCAGCACATTTTCCATTTAACAAGAAAAGAACTATCTCAAATAACTCTAAACAATCCTTTCCTTCCCTAACCTTCAATTTGGTGTCCAGTTATCTAGGCAAAAGAAAAATATGATGAGAACTAGTTTGTAGGAGAGAGACTTTTCTACTGATCTTAGAAGCAAAATAAATTATGTCATGACTATTGTCCAATTATACCTAAGGCTGAAAACTTATTATTCTCATTACATTAAATTAAAATTATTTTTTTTACATCTTTGTGTAGGATATAGCATGTGTTTTGAATGTATTATATTAATTTCCTTTCACTTGTGCTATATATTAATTAGTCATTGGGCTCCTCAGAGATAAAGTATATAGCAGGAAATTGAGAAGTAAAACAGAAAAATGATTCTACATTTTGCTTCCTGTGATTTGGAATATCATCTAACTGTGGTGCTGCCTTCATCTCCTGTTAATTTAAGGAGGAAAAATTTTCTATTCCTAAATCTCTGTAGAATAAAACTGCCTTTCCTAACCATAAGCTCAAGTATAATGAATCTTATTATATCCGTGACTTCTTGTAACATTATTATGCACCTTTGTGTCTCTTTATTGGAACTTCTCTTTTATTACCTGTCACAGCTGTCACACAGATCACATATCCTAATTCCCAGCTCAAAATAATCAAGAGCTTCATTTTGGAGTTGTGATTATTTGGATCACCTTCAGTAACCATTATAGATATTTGGATTTACACATCCAGTCTGGTCTATTTGGTTTTTAACGAATTAAATGTACTGGGTTTTTTGCATTGTTTTGATTCTGTCAGCTGCATGAAATATTATTGTGTGCAATGGTTGATATTGTAAAAGAAGAATATTGCTTCCCTGGTATGTGAATGAATTTCATGGCAAAATTGATTTTGTTATTTTTGAATTGCCCAACTTGCTTTCAGCAACTTCTGCCTTCAAAATTGCAGTTGACAAAAGAGCATTTTTCCATGATGGAAATTTGCCCAGGGTATTCTGTATCAGGCAGTTGGATTATTTTCGAGTGTTCTACTAAAATGCATTTGCATTATCTGTGCTATTCGTGTACTTCATAATTTTTATAAAGTACTGTTTCAAGAGACCTGGACTGGTTCCAGAACCAGTGTTAATTGGCTTTGTAATTTTAAAATATTAACTTAGCCTCTCTGTGTTTGTTTTCTTATCTGGAATATAGAAGTGAAAATATCTCCCACATGTGTTGGCCTTAAAACTGTAATTGATTTTCTCTGGCAGTGCAAAAGTGGTTCATGCAAGTGGTCCCTGAAAGAGATATTGAGGGCAAAACTTGACTGATTTCTATCATGATTGTCAAACTTGCCCCTTGTTTCTCAAAATCACAATGATGATCTACTCATCATCAGCAGACATTGTGGATTTCAAAAGGATAAGAACAGAGCACATAATCCAATTTCATTCATAGCTCACTATAATCAGAAGACAAGCTGGGAAATCTCCATGATTGCAGTTATTAGGCAGACTTCCCTGGGACAACTAGCTTCTTCCTTATAGATTCAAAAAATATACATGCATGTGAATTCAAGGCCCCTAAACAAATGACCAAATGGTATTTTGTGCATAATATTGAGATAGGAAGGTGGCAGGACACAACCTTTAAAAGAATGACATACATCTGAGGACATGAGATACACTGATTAGAACCAACTAGGTCCAAGATGGTAGATGAGTTAACTTCCACTAGACTTTATGCCTCAGTATACCCTCCTTGTAACACATCAGTTAGCTAAATGACATACCCACAGGTGTTACCACAGTTCCAAAGCTGACCGAAAAGGTGAAAAAGTGGAGGGTGCTCCAATTCCTGGAAATTTACACCTTTTCCCGAAAATAGCTGGAATACTCCTCCCACTCATTAGCCTATGAAATTACCCACCCATGTAAAAACTGACAACCCTATACTCTCGTGCCCTCTTGTCATCTGAGAGGAACCACACTCAGTCTATAGACTGTGTATCATCCTAAATAAATAGTTTGTTCTTGAATTCTTTTCTGCATGGAGCCAGGAATCCATATGTGGTAGTCATCCCTGGGACTCACCCAAGGCCTGGGACATGACCATCCTCTCTAGCCCTTCGATTCTTTCCTGCTACAGTATAATACTGAATAATAGTGAAATTTTGGGCTTCAAAAGTGGCTCAGTGGTAAAAAATCTGCCTGCCATGCAGGAGATGCAGGTTTGATCTTTGGGTCAGGAAGATCCCCTAGAGAAGGAAATTGCAACTCACTCCAGTATTCTTGCCTGGAATATCCCATGGACAGGAAACCAGGTGGACTATGAGGTTGCAAAAGTGTCTGACCCGACTTAGTGATTAAACAACAAAATAGTGAAATTTAAGGCAAGAAATGCAACTGTGTATCTAATGAACTTCTTAGAAATGGAAATATCAGAATAGTAATGTTCACTGATGTGATTCCTAAGAAACAAGGAATTTGTTTTCCAATCATTTTGTTTATACAGGAGCAAAGATGTCTGGTATAAATAAATAAAGATACATTAAGCAAAAATTTTCAGGAACTGCTATGTAATAAACCCAGTACTCTGCCGTGTAATATTGGGACCCAGGAATGAAAGATTTAGCTGGCAATTGGACTGGAGTGCAAGATGTGTTAAGAGTACTTCATACTGATAAACAAGGAGAAAACAATATGAGATGCATAATGCTTTGCTTTATGACCTAGCATTGTAGCAAAGACGTTACTTACAGCTTCCATAAGAAGCTGGCTTTAACTGACTCTCCTAATATTATCTACCTGTCTCTACTACATGCCCTACACTCTCCAGTTACCATTCCCTACATGAGAATTTTATGGTTTTTTAAGTTTGGTATTATTTCTCTTTAAATGAAATACACTTCTCTAATTGGTAAAGTTCTACTTTCACTCAAGACTCATCTCTTTCATTTCTATTCTCTGTTAATTATGTATGCATTTTGTGTTGTTTTCTCCGTTTGACTCATAGTTTATGTTTAATAAACAGTTGTTATTCTGTTTGAATAAACATTTGTTCATCCATTCAACTTATATATACATAAGTTTAGAAAGATAAGGTAAGAATAAACTGATGAAAGAAATGTGCATATATACTTGAGGAGTTTCAGATTCCTGCTACAGAAATGGGGATCCACAATAGGTTTTTGAGTAGACTAGAATAATGAAAACATTTTTGTATAGAGATCATTCTGGAGGTGATACAAATCAACAGAAGGAAGTAGATGATCTATAAAGAGCTAAAAACACAACAGTAAGATAGGTCATAATCTTACTAGCGATTTAATGGAATATATATATATATATATATATATATAGTGGTAGTTGCTTAGTTGTGTCCGACTTTTTGAAACCACATGGACTGCAGCCTTCCAGGCTTCTCTGTCCATGGAATTCTCCAGGCAGGAATACTGGAGTAGGTTGCCATTTCCATCTCCAGGCATTCTTGTACAGGTCACATTCAATTTCCTTCCTTATGAACATTTTATTTTCTTAATGTATTTGGCAAGGCTAAGAAACAAATATCAGTACACTGCTACTAACAAAATTTAATACTTAATTTGTATTTCACTACTTTTGCTATTAATGTCCTTTCTTTTCAAGGATCCAAACCAGGGTGTTATTTTGCAGTTAAATATCTTCACTTCCTGGTTTCCTTTGCTTTTTGACATCTTTCTGTATTTTTTTATGATCTTGTTTATCTGTAGTGGTAGTGGCCAAGTATCCCGTAGAATGTCCCCTGATCTGAATTTGTCTAGTGTTTTCCTCATGATTAGACTGGATTTATAGATTTCCAGGCAGAGTACCAGAGAGATGAAGTTTCCCTTTTCATCACGTGTGTCAAGTATAAGATATCCATATGATGTCACTGATGATGTTAATATACATCACTTGCTTAATGTAATGTTTGCCAGGTTTATGTATAAAGGTATTATTTTTCCATTCCCCTCCCTATTCTTTAGAAGTAAGCCATTAATTCCAGCCTATCTTAAGGGGCTTGAGTGAGGAATAAGATCTAGTTCCTTGAGGGGGAAGCATCTACATATATTATTTTAAATATTTTTGTAAGAAACATTTTCTTCACTCCCGAATGTATTTATGTATTCACTATTGTGTTACGTTCACTATGTATGCATGTGTATTTGTTTCATACTTTGAATTATAATCCAATCATACTTGATTTATTTTGTTATTTAAACTGTTCCAGATTTGGCCATTGGGAGTTTTTTCAGTTGGTTCCAGTATCCTTTTGACATATCCTCATCATTGGGAATCTTTCTTGGAGAAGGGGAGCACTTTGGTAATTTCTGGCCCTATGAGAACCTCTATGCATATTTTGTATACTCCTCACGCCAGCCCTAGTATCAACCATTTCTCCAAGAAGCTCTGGTACCTGGCTCTACTTGTTGCTACTGGAGTGTCATTCTTTTTCTAGGCCCTTCTAGTAGATGGAGCAAGAAAATACACATATGTATACTAAACTATGTATATAAACATTATTAATACCATTAATGCTCAAAATTCACCAAGCCAATCTTCAGCAATACATGAACCGGGAACTTCCAGATGTTCAAGCCGGTTGTACAAAAGGCAGAGGAACCAGACATTAAATTGCCAACATCCTCTGGATCATCAAAAAAGCTAGAGAGTTCCAGAAAAACATCTATTTTAGCTTGATTGACTATACCAAATCCTTTGACTGTGTGGATCACAATAAACTGTAGAACATTCAGAGATGTGAATACCAGACCACCTGACCTGCCTCTTGAGAAACCTCTATGCAGGTCAGGATGCAACAGTTAGAGCTGGACATGGAGCAACAGACTGGATCCAAATAGGAAAAGGATTACTCAAGGCTGTATACTGTCACCATGCTTATTTAACTTATATGCAGAGTACATCATGAGAAAGGCTGGGCTGGAGGAAGCACAAGCTGGAATCAAGATTGCTGAGAGAAATATCCCTAACCTCAGATATGCAGATGACACCACACTGATGGCAGAAAGTGAAGAAGAGCTAAAGAGCCTCTTGATGAAAGTGAAAGAGGAGAGGGAAAAAGTTGGCTTAAAGCTCAATATTCAGAAAACTAAGATCATGGCATCCAGTCCCATCACTTCATGGCAGATAGATGGGGAAAAAGTAGAAACAGTGGCTGACTATATTTCTGGGCTCGAAAATCACTGCAGATGTTGATAGCAAAAGACGCTTACTCCTTGGAAGGAATGTTATGACCAACCTACACAGCATATTGAAAAGCAGAGACAGTACTTTGTCAACAAAGGTCTGTCTAGTCAAGGCTATGGTTTTTCCAGTGGTCATGTGTGGATGTGAGAGTTGGACTATAAAGAAAGCTGAGTGCCGAAGAATTGATGCTTTTGAACTGTGGTGTTGGAGAAGACTCTTGAGAGTCCCTTGGACTGCAAGGAGATCCAACCAGTCCATCCTAAATGAGATCAGTGCTTGGTGTTCATTGGTAGGACTGATGTTGAGGCTGAAACTCCAATACTTTGGCTGCCTGACGCGAAGAGCTAACTCATTTGAAATGACCCTGATACTGGGAAAGATTGAGGACAGAAGGAAATGGGGATGACAGAGGATGAGATGGTTGCATGACATCACCAACTCAATGGACATGGGTTTGTGTGGACTCTGGGAGTCCGTGATGGACAAGGAGGCCTGGTGTGCTGTGGGTCAAGGGGTCACAAAGAGTCTGACGCAACTAAGTGACTGAACTGAAGTGAACTGAATACCATTAATGTACATGAATATCATTAAGTGTTTCTTTTTGTACTGAGTTTAAACATCATGGTGATGTCTCCAACTCTAATCCACTATCACATGGTTCATTCTAGTCTTCTTTTCCTTATAACTCCAAGATTAAAATACCTGGATGTCACTCTTAACCATACATTTACTTACTCACTCAATAGCAATATACATGGAAAACAGTTTCAGAATTGTTAACGTGTCCATATGTGAAAGAAGTTTACCAACTAGATTAGTTTATAAACATTTCCATTTGTCTTCAGTTTACCAGTTCTACTCAAAATTTTCCTTTCTGAAATTACTGAAGTCAGTTCATTTTCTCCACCTCCTTAATTGTCATTATATTATATATTTGCAGTGGAGATAGAGTTGTTTGTCACAGTCTGCATTCTGTCCTGAGATACCTCAACATCCTGATTAATTTTGTTTTTTAGTTTACATAAAGTTGACTCTGTGTAATACAGTGTCCTATCAGTTCAGTTTATTTGCTCAGGCATGTATGACTCTTTGCATGTCTGACTGTATGCATTTGAATATTTCATGACTAAGTAAGTGAGTATCAACATACGAAAAACTAAGATCCATATGATGAAGACCTGGTGATTATTAAGCAATCTGTAAAATACAGATAGCTGTACTACTTAGATGGCAGAGCTGTACTCATTAGTTTGGTTGTGTGAATCCTAAGATTAAGGTTTTAATATAATTTTTTAATCTTATTACAATCATTAGCAAAAATTAAAATGATGCTTTAAAAGCCTGAGCTTCAAGAATTACTTTTCTAGTTTTTTCTTGGGGTCATATACATTTCTGGTTCCCTATGATGGTCACATAAAGTACACAATTTTTTTCCCAAAATATCAGAAAATCTAGCACATATAAGAAGCATAAAAATTAAGAATTGAAAACAAATGTAGCTTTAAAAGGTAAATATCAAGTAAAAATATAATAAATATTAAGTTAAAATACAATTAAGAAAGCTTGAAAAGTATACATTGAGGATGGAGGGAAATGAATGGAACTGAGAAATATTTGGGAGGTAACACAGCTGAGAATTGATGAAGAATTAGATAGCTGTGCTAAAAAAAAGGAGAAGTTACACTGAGAACAAAGAATAAATTCATTGATGAAGTTGGGTATAAATCAATAGATCTGATTTTGACGTGGATGTGGGTATCAAATTAGATAACTAGTACAGGATTGGAAATTCAAGTCTAGATATTAGGAGAAAGCCCTGGAGGAAAGATACTAGAAAGAGGAGGCATAAGAATGGTATATGAAGCCTTAGAAGTTTATGAGGCCACTTAAGGACAGGGAGATGAGAAGAGAATGAGGAATATGAACAAACACTTAAGAGGTAGGCAGAGGAAATGATCCAGATCTTTAAGTATAACTGTCCTAAAGACATTTCATGTTTAGATATTTTATAGATATCTCAAATAGAATATGTAATTTGATATAGGATTCTAGTTTATTTTGCACCAAACCTCTTGCTGAGAACATGAGGAAAAGTTAGATAAACATACATAAAGACCTTGGAAACCTATAGACACAGGATGAACTTGTGGAACCAGTATCCCAGAGAAAAGATATCTAGAGAAGACCTAAAATTTGATGTAACTTTTCCCTGAGAGATCCACATGTAGAATTTTCAGGTAGTCTCATGTGGCTGAGATAATTTATTCAAGTTCAAGGCCCCAAGAGGAGGATGAGCTCTGATAAGTACTCCAAGCTTTAATTTAGTACCTGAAAATAATACATCTTAAGGCACACTTCTGAAATAAAAATAGATTAGCTCTTACAAGGACTAACACATAGCTTTGAATCAGTACACTT
>ML661247.1:2207335-2222598 GCA_007570785.1 Antilocapra americana
ATATCTGACATTCAGTCAAATCTAGTCAGTTAAGAATTAAGTAGATATTGATATACCATATGGCAACATATGACAATGCCTTGCCTTGAGGAACATAAGAAAGGAACATGAATCAAAGGAAATTTGGATCCAGCTATTAATTAAGAGCAGGGATCTGAAAAAAATTTGGTCAGAATTGGCCCAAGGGCTGTAGTTTACTAACCTATGATTCACACAAAATATTGAGGATAAGGGAAAATAGTCATTCTATGCCACACAGAAGCAATCTGCCAAAGCTAGCCTGTGGAAAATACTGAAATTATATTAAAGCCATTTAAAATACACATCCATTTGTCTATCATTGACATTGATTTTAGCTTTTAATGGTAAAATTATATATTTATCATAAGATTTTGATTACTGACTAGATATTTTATGATATAAAGTAATTACGTTTTATATGTAGGTATAATCATACTGTGATTGCTTTATACAGTATCTTAGTATTTTAGAGATATATTCTGAAATATGTATTAAAATAATGTAATATCTGTGATTTGCTTCACAATAATATAAGGGAAGTGGGTGGGCTAGATGGGCTATGTAATCATGATCATTGGGAACTGTTCATCAATATATTACATTAATTATATTTTTCTCTCTGCCATACATGTTTAAATTTTTCACAATCTGAATGGAGTGAATCTAAAATATATATAAAAATATATATTAAAAATAGGCAGTAGAAAGAGACTATGATTTTGGTATAATTAGCTTGAGACATTTCCATGAATCTCATTAAAATTTTCAAAGTAAAAATTAAAAATATAAAATATTATCAGGGATAATACTATACATACTACAGGATAGTATCTATAAAAATTAGTAGTGAGTTTAGTCTTGAAAAACAACTAAAATTAGAAGTCAGATGATTAGGTTTCTGCTTCTGTCCAAGACTGAATTTCAGAAACTAGATTTACCCTCTTCCTTAAAAAAATTTAAAAACAGACAGAATATATAATGTTTTTTAGACATTGGATTTCTAATAGGACAGGATAGTGTTCCCAGAGAAATGGAAAACAAACAAGTGAGGCCTGAGACTGTGCCAATTTAAGTGAAGGAAATAGTTTTCAGGCTATATAGTACATGGAGAGGAAAACTGAGAATGAGGATAAATTGATGCCCACAATAATATGGATGAACTTCAAAATAATGCTGAGTCAAAGAATATAAAAAACCGAAATACATAATTGACTACTCTATGTATAATTCTAGAAAATGTAAACATGATGGAAATCATATCAGTGATTGAAAATAGTTAGAGATAGGGTTTGAAGTAGGAATTATGAAGGAGTATAGGAAAACGTGGGAGAGTAGGAATTATGAAGGAGTATAGGAAAATTAGGGAAAGTTAATACATCCATTCTTTTGGTTGTGGTGATAAATTCTTGAGTGTATGCTTAATAGGTAATCAGAAGTTATAAACTATAGCTTAAATACATGCAAGTCAGTTGTGTTAATGATAATAGCTGTTAAAAGAGGGTTAGATATTTCTAGGGCATATTAGATATAGTGGAAGAATGAATACATTAACTAGCAGGTAGATCAGAATAAAATATCCAAATATAGAGGGAAAATAGTTTAGATTAATATAAAACAATATTCAAGTCATTTGGTACATCAGTCTTGCTGTTGTTCAGTCGCTAAGTCACGTCCAACTCCTTGTGACTCCATGGATGGCAGCACAACTGGCTTCCCTGTCCTTCACTATCTTCCAGAATTTGCTCAAATTCAGGTCCATTCATTTGGTGATTCTATTTAATCATCTTATCCTCTGTCATCCCCTTTTCCTTTTGCCTTCTATCTTTCTGAGCATCAGGATCTTTTCCAATCAGTTGGCTCTCTACATCAGGTGGCCAAAGTATCAGAGCTTCAGCATCAGTCCTTCCAACGAGTATTCAGGACTGATTTCCTTTAGGATATACTGGTTGGATCTCCTTGCTGTCCAAGGGACTCTCAAGAGTCTTCTCCAACACCACACTTCAAAAGCATCAATTCTTCAGTGTTCAGCTTTCTAAATGGTCCAACTCTCACATCCATACATGACTACTGGAAAAGCCATAGCTTTGACTATATGGACCTTTGTTAGCAAAGTGATGCCTTTGCTTTTTAATATGCTGTCTAGGTTTGTCACAGCTTTCTTACTAAGGAGCATCTTTTAATTTCATGGCTGTAGCCACTGTCTGCAGTGATTTTCGAGCCCAGGAAAATAAAATATGTCACTGTTTCTAGTTTTCCCCCATGTGTCTGCCATAAAATGATGAGAATGGATGCCATGATCTTAGATTTCTGAATACTGAGTTTTCAGCTAGCTTTTTCACTCTCCTCTTTCACCTTCATCAAGAGGCTCTTTCATTCCTCTTCACTTTCTGCTATTAGAATCATCTAATATATTACACACATTCACACATAAACACATACATGGGTCTAATGTTTAATATGGTGAGCCAGAAACATAGGAAAGAATGACACAGAAGAAATATTTGAAGTATAATAATCAAAAATGTTTGCAAAACTCTCAAAAGTTATAATTTCAAGAAACTCTATATCCCTTAATAAGGATAAATTCAATTAGAATCACATTAAGGAATATCATAGTAATAATGTAAATAAACAGGTATAGTAATAATACTAAAAGTTAAAAATGAAGAAAATTAATGAAACCATATAAAAATTAAACATTATAAAAGGAGGAACACAAAGTTAAAAGCTGAATCTTGAACAGAAGATTGAGGGCAGGAGAAGAGGGTGACAGAGAATGAGATGGTTGAATGGCTTCACCAACTCAGTGGACGTGAGTTTGAGCAAACTATGGGAGATAGTGAAGGATAGGGAATACTGGTGTGCTGCGGTCCATGGGGTTACAAATAGTTGGACACAACTTAGTGGCCGACCAACAACAGTAGCAAACCATCATCCCAACTCATCCCCTTGCCTTCATTATTTGCTGTTCCCAAAAACTTTTTCTACGGTGTAGTCAAAATTTATTATCTAAAGCACAGTCACAAAACTGGTCATATAACTTCCCTGTTGAAAAAGCATTTATTCTCCCCTTTTTTCAAGATAGAGCCCATTGCCTATAATGTAACTCATAAAATGCTTAGTAATCTGACTCCTGATTACTTCTCCTGACTCTTAACTTTGCTTTGCTTTTTGTGCCTTTTTACCACACAGTGCTTGCAAAATACACTCCATCTATACTAAGTAATTTGCACTACTAAAATATGCCTTGCTTTTCTTTCCATTACTAAAATATGCTTTTGGCTAGTCAAGACTCCAGAGTTTTGTGCAAGAAGCCTTCAGGGGCAGCAATGTTGTTGGAAGATGATGCTAAAAAATGTTAAAGCTACATTTCCATAACAAATGAACCATTTTGCCTGTGTGCTTTGAAGCTTGGTGGTGATGCTAATAGAGATTATGAGGAGGTAATGATTGCCTCCCCTTGTCCTCAATTTGCCCTTTACCTTTGTACTTTATGTTATTTATGCATTCTAAACTATCTCTCTCCCTCTCTTCCCACCCAATCATCAGATCATTCTTCTAGTTAAGATATTACTTCCTCTTTAGTGTAAATCTAGGACTGTTGACTTGGTTCTATCATAGGATTTATTAGGATTGTCAGAGGATAGACTCTAACAATCATTATCTCCCTCTTCTCCCAATGTGAGAGCTGTAGGTTAATTGTAGGATTTATTAACTTAATAGCCGAGAACACAGGAGGGCTTGGAGCCTCAGATTTGTGTATATCAGTAATAGTAAGTGAACATAGAAAGAGATAAATGGAGGAAGAGTGTGGGTAAGTACAGAGAGAAAAAAGGTGAAAACTGCAACATGAGGCTGGAAAAGTAGACAGTCCAAGATCTACTTGTCCAAGTAGACAATCCAAGATCTACAGTCTAAGACAGCCTTACTGACTTTCATAGGGAGTTTAGTCTTTACTTTCAGTGCAATGAGATGTTGATGAAGGATTCTTTTTAATCATGGAAAATCTCTAAAATATATTTCATTAAAAAAGTCAAAGTGCAGAACATAGTGTACAGAGGCTAACATTCATTTTAAAATGAGATATAGATATTTATAAATAGCCTTTTTTTCCTAAAATATATAATAAACTGATAGTGTGTTGTCTTGAGCAATAGGGACTTATAGCCTGGAATGGTAGCTATATCCTTATATATTAATTATGTTTTTGTTCAAGTACATGATTACTTTAGGAAATAAACTTTTAATTGATCTTGAATTTTGTTATCAGACATTAACAGGTTATAATCCTGGCCTGCTTAAACACTATGTGACATTGGACAAGTGACTTCATCTCTGAAACTCAGTTTCCCCTGTGTTAATGAGGATGACAATCATGAATGCATATGGTTGTAAAGATCAAATACATTAATGAAAAGTTCTTAAGACAGTTCAGTTCAGTTGCTTAGTCATGTCCGACTCTTTGTGACCCCATGAACCACAGCTTGGCAGGCCTCCCTGTCCATCACCAACATACAGAGTCCACACAAACCTATATTCATTGATGGGTTGGTGATGCCATCCAACCATCTCCTCCTCTGTCATCCCCTTCTGCTCCTGCCCTCAATCTTTTCCAGCATCAGGGACTTTTCAAATGAGTCAGCTCTTCACATCAGGTGGCCAGAGTATTGGAGTTTCAGCTTCAACATCAGTCCTTGCATTGAACACCCAGGACTGATCTCCTTTAGGATGGACTGGTTGGATCTCCTTGCAGTCCAAGGGACTCTCAAGAGTCTTCTCCAACACCAAAGTTCAAAAGCATCAATTCTTCAGCACTCAGCTTTCTTTCTAGTCCAACTCTCACATCCATAGGTGACCGCTGGAAAAACCATACCCTTGACTAGATGGACCTTTGTTGGCAAAGTAATGTCTCTGTTTTTCAATATGCTATGTAGGTTGGTCATAACTTTCCTTCCAAGGAGTAAGCATCTTTTAATTTCATGGCTGCAATTACCATCTGCAGTGATTTTGGAGCCCCCAAAAGTAAAGTCAGCCACTGTTTCTCCATCTATTTGCCATGAAGTGATGGGACTGGATACCATGATCTTAGTTTTCTGAATGTTGAACTTTCAGCCAACTTTTCCCCTCTCCTCTTTCACTTTCATCAAGAGGCTCTTTAGCTCTTCTTCACTTTCTGCCATAAGTGTGGTGTTATTTGCTTATCTGAGGTTATTGATATTTCTCTTGGCAGTCTTGATTCCAGCTTGTGCTTCCTCCATCCCAGTGTTTCTCATAATATACTCTGCATATAAGTTCAATAAGCAGAGTGACAATATACAGCATTAACGTACTCCTTTTCCTATTTGGAACCAGTCTATTGCTCCATGTCCAGTTCTAACTGTTGCTTGCTGACCTGCATACAGTTTTCTCAAGAGGAAGTTCAGGTAGTCTGGTATTCCAATCTCTTTAAGAATTTTCCACAGTTTATTGTGATCCACACAGTGAAAAGGCTTGACATAGTCAATAAAGCAGAAATAGATGTTTTTCTGGAACTCTCTTGCTTTTTCAGTGATCCAGCGGATGTTGGCAATTATCTCTGGTTTTGCTGCCTTTTCTAAAACCAGCTTGAACACATAATAAACATTTACTATATTTTATGTATTTCTATTATCGTTACCTCCATATCAAAGTTACTTTAAACCACATAGATTAGCAGAGCACAGTCGAGAACTTGAGCTGTATATTTCAGAACTGAGTTCAAAATCTGTTTCAGTTACAGTATGTGACTTTTATCTGGTCACTTCCCCTTTCTATTCCTCTGTTTCCTTACTGTAGATGTGGATAGCTAGAGTGGATAGCCAGAGTGGTTTTGAGACCTGTGGCACTCAATAATGATGACAGCTCCCACTCTGTGGGTACTTTCTATCTTCCAGGTTGTATTAAGTGCTTACAGCTACTGGTTAATATTATAACTCCTATTAGTGTTATTATTATTGATGGAAATATGGGGAGGAAGAGAATATGAACAGCAATAATTTAGATGATTACCAATTAGATGTTAACCAATTTTTTGAGATGATTACCAAGTTCTTTCCACAAGAAAGCAGAAAGACATAATAGTTTATTTTTAAAATTTCAGTGTATTTTAACTCCCCTCTCCAAGTCTCCTTGTTACCAAGCTGTAGCCATTACAAGGTCAGCCAGGTTACATGGTCCAGTGTGCCACCCACAAATATCAAGGTGTTTGTGGTCCAGATAAAAGGACATAAGGCAGGTTCTCTGTACTCTGTGCCGGTACCATATCAGAAAAGTGTTTCCTCATGATGCTTATCCACATGGTGTTGATCATCTATAACTGATACTCAACATGAATAATGAAATGCTATAAGACTGCCATCTGGTCACTGTGCAAAGAGACATATTGGAAAGGTCTGCCTGTGATTTTGCAGATGACACAGATACACTCTAGTTTAATATGGCAGATATCCTTCCGAATTTGCTTTTGCTTTGGCTGAGTTTACTTGTGGGGACCAGAGAAAAGTCAAAATGCGAAGTGCTCTTGAGGGAAGATATGTATACACTCCAAAGAGGTGTCATTGCTTATCCTTGAACATGCTTGACAGCATTATCTTCTAGAAGTGGTCCTTGATCTTGCCTCTGCTCAGGCCTCCAATGATGAAAGCTAATACATCTTTCCTGGTCATCTCTTTCAGATGAGAGTCTAGAGAAATCTACCTGTTTCCCCTAGATTATAGCCAAGACTATCTTTGCCTGGATGACAGATGGCTGCATCATACCAGCTAGGCAGTAGTTCAAACTACACATGGCCTGCTAAAATGGCAGGTCTTAATAGCATGCTTCTCGCCATGTCATTCAGATACATAAAGATAGATTAGACCAGTGCATTATGAATTTCCACTGATTTTTCTAAATGTAAGAGGGACCTGCTACCAACATAGTTGCTAGAATCTACTGCTCTTTCTCAGCAGGTTGTGGTTCCAATTCATGAAACTATGAAAACTCTGGGCTTTCTAAATTAGTTCTGGGCTCAGTCTCAAGCCCAGATGGTATCATCTAAGCAAATGAAGCAACTTCATGTGTCCAGCTGCTCTGCTATGTATGATACCATTCATAATCATCTGCAAGCTCAGAGTCATAAAGAAAAATGTGCTAAAGTGGCAGCTGAAGCTAATCTAGGCTCTGGAGTGGCTATACTCAGCTACCAACTTGAGTATGCAGTTCTAGCTACTGCTACACCTCTATTCATCTTGACTTCCAGAAAGTACATGGTTGGAGAAAACGTTGGCCACTATCATGTTGGTCACATGATTGGTAATGTTCAGGGCTTTAAAGATAGAGTTGCTACATTATTCAAAATGATTTTTTTTACACTTTAAATAGCTTACAATTTTATTTAACAATTATTCCTCAATAAAGCTGAAGTTAAAAAGGATGTATGAGGTAATCAAAATGATTTTTTAAAATGAGAATCACTGTGTGCATTGTGGATGTAGTGGAGAGAAAGAAGGCAGCAAAAACAGTTATATTACAGTAATCTAGGCCTTAGTAGTAATAGCTTGGATAACTACAGAAGTGAAAGCAAGTAGTCATTACATATGCATGTAAAATTTTATTTTAATGAAGATTTGAAAAAACATCGCATTTGATGTTCCAAATTATAAAGGCATCAAAAGCATTCCGTTATGACTGGAGTGGTCAGACATAGATTCAAGGTGAAATACTTGCTCTAGTCTTAAAATGAAACAGTCTTTGATAGAGAGGAGGGATGTGACAGGGAAAGAAGAATGAACAAATGCATGGGAATATAAAAATTTTAAAGAGTGCCTAGGGAGTAGTATATGGAACAACTTAACTAGAGTAGACAAATTTTTTTTTTAAGGGTAGAGTGAAAGTTTATGTTAGTAAAATAAATTTGTGTCAAATTGTGAAAGTTTCTGCCCATATGGATAGGTGGTTTAATTTTATCTTCTGGGCAATGGGAAACTAACAGTCCTATTGAACAGGAAATTAAATCAAAGTGGTAGTTTAGGCGGGTTATCTAGCAGTGGTGAGCAGGAATGATGTGAAAAGCATCTGGAGGCAAGGAGGTCAATCAGCAAGTTACCACAATATTCCAGGGACACATGCCTAGTCCTGAATCCAATCCATTACGCTCTTCACCAATAAATAATCAGATAATAAATGAGATATTCTTTTGAATTAGCCATATGACAATGAAAATAGGAAAATTCTGCTATGAAAGTCTTAAAGGACTTGGGAAAGTTATGTAACATTTATGAGCTTTAATTAACTTTCTTATGTATGTTATTATTGTTAGGAAGAATATATAAGGCAAATCATGTTGAGTGTATTGCAAAGTGCCTGAAAGATATTTTCTCAAAGGCTGATTCTTTTTCTTTCGTCTTTAATTGTTATTTAGATAATGATCTAAGGCCAAAGTTAGGCATCAAAGCCTGATTTGAAAATTTCACACGTACAACATTTACTGAGAAACTCACTATGCTAATTATTATAATAGTAGCCCAGTTAATAAAAATAAATAATTTCAACAAAAGTTATTTTGAGGGAGGAAGATTGATTAGATTTTTGATATATCATGCTATTCAAGTGCACGATTATTGCCTGTCGTCAGAATTGCTGAATTAGATTGAGAGTCTTCCCCGGAGCCAGTAGCTCAAGACTTTATACTAGATAAAGTTACCAAAGAAGAGATTAAATAGACAGGTCAGAGAAGACTTTTCACCCCTGTCCAGTTGGCAACGTTTTTTCTAACAGTTGCTAATTTTCTATTAATTTGGACAGATGCCACAGTAATGGATTATATAGTCAGTCTATTTTCCTTGAGCAACTATTTTTGTTAGATATTCTGTTAAGCATTTTATCTGCATTTTCACATGTAATTGTTCTAATGACCTTCAAATAGATTTGTATAATCCTCTTTGTATATGTTACAAAGACAAGATTCAGAGATCATTAAGATTTATGAAAGGACATTCAATTCATGGAATCAGGAATTCAATACAAAGCTAGCTAACTATGCTTTTTGGGCCTAAATTTGCTAAAAATATTTTGTTTACTAATTCGCTGTATTTTTCCCATCAAAACATTCATATTTACATACAATGAACTTTAGAGTGTATAAAAGTCAAGTGTTCAGACACGCTTGGGGTTGAATCTTGCCTCTTTGTCACTGCATGTGTAAGCTTCAGCAATTATTTATAATGAGCAGGATTCTGTGGGGCCCCCTGTTTGTTGTTTGCAGGAAAAAGTTTTCAGCCTCATAGACCTTCCCTGAGTACCAAAGGGCAGATGTAGTTAATGATTAGAACAATAGAGATACAAGACTTCTACTAATAGTTCCTCCTAAAGGACTATACTTAAAAATCCGTTACACATCTCTGAGTTCTTGTACAGGATCTAAGGCCCCCACCAGGTGGAGGATGATAACTTCAGGCTGAGCACAAGCATATGGACCCCAGACTAGCAGAACCAGAAGGCTAATGACTGGGATTCCTGGAAAAGCATCCTGTTACTTCACCACCAACCAAGCAGAAGCAAGACATACCCTGCAGCCCTCACCTGATTTGCCTTAAAAAACTCTTCTCTGAAACCCTTTAGGGAGGTCAGGTCTTGGGTGCAGAAGCTGATAATTCTCCTTACTTGGCCCTTGCAATAAACCTTTCCCTGCTCTAAACTGACTACTTTTGGGGATGTTCATAAGGCTTCGTTCTGCATCAGGCATATGAACTGAGATTGGACAACATAACCTACTTAAATCTCAGTTTCCTCACATGTAAGAATTAGAAAATTAAAGCAAAAATCTACTTGTATTTAGCATATTCCTAATGACATATTATAACAGTTTCCTCCATCTCTCATTTACGCTTTCATCATTAAAATTTTCATGTTTAGAAAAAAATGAGACCTCATCATATTGAAAAAGTTCCTCTCCCAGGGCATACTACATCTTGTAAGTAAATACACATTTTATTGCATTTGTCACTTGGAATTTCAACTGTTAGTGTCTCTCAAATTATCATTAAAATAACTGTATGTGTATGTATGTATATAATGACGAGCTTTTGGAAGCTCTAAAATAGTAGCATTCATCATTTGACAAATTAAGCGTTATTCTTTCAGTTTCTTCTCAGGACTACAAGCACACGACTCTTTCCAAGTGTTGCAGGGTGGAGGATCCCTTCCTCTGCCTGAAACTGGTCTAACATTTGGAAATGAAATGTCCAAGGAGATACATGTGCTGACAAAGCAAGAGATTTTATTGGGAAAGGGCATCTGGGTGGAAAGCAGTAGGGTAAGGGAACCCAGGAGAACAGCTCTGCCATGTGGCTCACAGTCTCCGGTTTGGGGGTGATGGGACTAGTTTCCAGGTTGTCTTTAGCCAATCAATCTGACTCAGAATCCTTCCTGGTGGTGCACACCTTGTTCGGCCAAGATGGATGCTAGAGATAAGGATTCTGGGAGGTGGTCAGAAGGTGGTGTCTCCTTTTGACCTTTCCTCAACTCTTAGGTTGGTGGTGGCTTATTAGTTCCCTGTTCCTTACCTCCTCCTGTCATAAAACAACTCATGGAAATAGTTACTATGGTGTCTGGCCAGGGTAGGTGGTTTCAGTCAGTGTGGTTCCCCTAACACAAGTACTGATCAAGTATAAACCCATCATAGAATTGGATACAATTTCAAACTGCTTTGTAAATTAATAGGTCTGGAATATGAATCTAAGGGTATATGCAGGTCAGCCGATTGTAGCCATATTGGAGGCTTAAAGCACTGCTAGGCTATATGTTTGAACGGTTACACATCTTTTAAAAAATTCACTAAACGTGAATGTGAATTATAACCTATACAAAAATAGAGTTAAACCAAATGAAAAAAAAAACCTCAAAATTTTTAGCAAGAGGTGACTTGTCTATTCTTGCCACATCCGTTCTTCCCTCTAACTACGTGTGATTTTTCTCTACCATTCTATGGATGCTTACCCACCTGAAATGGGGCATTAGTGCTGTTACTGAGTAGAATGCAAGCTAGAAATAGAATGTTTGCTGCTGTTGTGACTTACTAACATCTGAGTCTCAGGCCATTTTTAATATAAATTCTCTGCATATATTTCTATTATACACCATTATGAGTACTCTGAAATTTAAATCATAGAGTACTTACTCATTTCTCCCTGCCTTGATTTACTTACCTGGGCTTGTCATTTTATCCCTGTCTGATTCCTACTTTGGCATGGACTTGGCCTCCTTTCCTGTCACTTAACTCTTTGTCCAATGCTTTATATGAATTTTGTTGTTAGAGGTCCATGATGCCCTTATATAAATTTATTTTCATAAATTCTTCTCTTACTTAGCATTCTTCACACATGTGGTGTCTAAATTGCTTAGATATACCTCCTAGTATCCTTTACTCAATCTCAACATCATGTGTAAGGTCCCCCTCTTCAAACATTTCCTATGATCTGCATTAATAAAAAGTTACCTATATCCAGATCTATTTTTTTCAGGGCCCAATCCCTAGTAACCCAGTAAATAAAATCCAATTTAGGTATTAATGATTGATTGTAAGTTGAGGCACAATTCCTAACAAGAAATAAAATTTTATTTTTCCTTGGCTTTTCATGCTATAACTCCAAATAAGTATGACTGGCAAGGGAGCTGTTTTGTGGTTTGGGATTGTCTTTGAAACATCCTTCAAATCATGCAGCTGATATTACAGCCACAAAATTTCTATATTATTTTTGAAGAATTATCTCCTGAGAATGTATATTTTATACATAGTTATAGACTCCAGAACACATTTACATTTTATCTTGAAATGTGTTCGACATTGAATGTATATTAGATGTAATTTTCTCTGTGAAGTTCAGTTTTAGTTCCCAAATGCAATGATCATGTCTGAATGGAGTGTGTTCCCCAAAAATGAAAACTTCATATTGTGAAACAAAATCAATGCAATATAAAGTTAAGCAAAAAGATAAAGAGGATTGAGACCTCTGTTATAGATCGAGAATGAAAAAAGAAAGAGTCTTTGTCAAGCCTTAGTAGACCCTAGTGCAACCTTGTAAATTAGAAAGAAAAACACAAAACTGAGAACTATTAGTTTTAGCAGCTTAAAGATAGGCAAAAACATGGCCAAATTCTCAACTGATATGTTCTGCTTCCATGTCAGAATCCAAGCCCTCTCAGCATTCCCCATTAAGATGACAGAATCAGGGTTCTAATTGCAGTCAATACATCTTGGTAACATATTCTCATAAAAATCCAAAAATATAATAGAGTACTTTAAAATGAGCTCATTTGTTATATTCTCTGGCTTAGCAGTAAAGAACCCAACTGCAGTGCAGGAGACCAGGGTTCGAACACTGGGTCAGAAATAGCCCCTGGAGAAGGAAATGGCAACAGACACCAGTATACTTTTTTTTAAAATTTATTTATTTATTTTAACTGGAGGCTAATTACTTTACAATATCGTAGTGTTTTTTTTTGCCAAAAATTGACATGAATCAGACATGGGTGTACATGTGCTCCCCATCCTTAACCCCCCTTCCACTTCCCTCCTCATCCCATTCCTCAGGGCCATGCCAGTGCACCAGCCCTGAGTACCCTGTCTAATGCATCAAACCTGGATCTATTACACTTATGATAATATAGATGTTTCAATGCTGTTCTCTCAAATCACCTCACCCTGGCCTTCTCCCAAAGAGTCCAAAAGTCTGTTCTTTACATCTCTGTTTCATTTGCTGTCTTGGTAAAGGGTCACTGTTACCATCTTTCTAAATTCCATATATATGTGTTAATATAATGTATGAGTGTTTTTCTTTCAGACTTGCTTCACTCTTTATAACAGGCTCCAATTTCATCCACCTCATTAGAACAAATTCAAATGCGTTCTTTTTAACAGCTGAGTAATATTCCATCAAATATTACTACTCACGTCCGAGGTCAGGGGCGGTGGCAAAGAGGAGCAACCCCATGTCCAAGGAGCGGTGGCTACACGGGCTCAGGAGGGCCGAGAGGAGCTACTCCTCTCGGGAGGGGCGGCCATGAGGAGATACCCCTCATCCAAGTTAAGGAGCATCAGCTGCACTTTGCTCAAGCAGCCGTGAAGAGATATCCCATGTCCAAGGTGAGACCCAAGCAAGTAGGTAGTTGTAGTGAGAGGGCATAAGAGGGCAGACACCCTGAAACCATAATCACAGAAAATTAGCCAATCTAATCACACATAACACAGCCTTGACTAACTCAATGAAATTAAGCCATGCCATGTGGGGCCACCCAAGACAAGCGGATCATGGTGGAGAGGTCTGACAGAAAGTGGTGCATTGGAGAAGGGAATGGTAAACCACTTCAATATTCTTGCCTTGAGAACCCCATGAACCATATGAAAAGGCAAAAAGATAGGACACTGGAAGATGAACTCCCCATGTCAGTAGGGATCAGTAGAGAAATAACTCCAGAAAGAATTAAGGGATAGAGCCAAAGCAAAAACAATACCCAGCTGTGGATGTGACTGATGATGGAAGCAAGGGCGGATGCTGTAAAGAGCAATATTGCATAGGAACCTGGAATGTTAGGTCCATGAATCAAGGAAAATTGGAAGTGGTCAAACAGGGGTTGCACAAGTGAATGTCGATGTTTTAGGAATCAGCTAACTAAGATGGACTGGAATGAGTGGACTTAACTCAGCTGACCATTATACTAATGTGGGCAGGACTCCCTTAGAAAAAATGGAGTAGCCATCATGGTCAGAAAGGAGTCTGAAATGCAATACTTGGATGCAATCTCAAAAATGACAGAATGATCTCTGTTCATTTCCAAGGCAATTCATTCAATATCATGGTAATCCAAGACTATAACCCAACCAGTAATGCTGAAGAACCTGAGGTTGAACAGTTCTATGAAGACATACGAGATTTTAGGGGCCTGGAATGCAAAAGTAGGAAGTCAGGAAACACCTGGAATAACAGAAAACTTTGGCCTTTGAGTACAGATGAAGCAGGGCAAAGGCTAATAGAGTTCTGCCAAGAGAACACACTGGTCATAGCAAACACCCTCTTCCATCAACAGAAGAGAAGACTCTACACATTGACATCATCAGATAGTCAACACTGAAATCAGATTGAAGCCAAAGATAGAGAAGCTATCTTGGACCTCTAACAACAAAATTCATATAAAGCTCTATACAGTCAGTAAATACAAGACCGGGAACTGACCGTGGCTCAGATCATGAACTCCTTACTGCCAAATTCAGACTTAAATTGAAGAAAGCTGGTAAAACCACTAGATCATTCAGGTATGACCTAAATCAAACCTGTTCTGATTATACAGTGTAAGTGAGAAATAGATTTAAGAGAACAGATCTGATACAGTGCCTGATGAACAATGGAGGTGCATGACATTGTAGAAGAGACAGGGATTAAGGCCATCTCCATGGAAAAGAAATGCAAAAAAAGCCAAATGGCTGTCTGAGGAGGCCTTCCAAATAGCTGTGAAAAGAAGAGAAGTGAAAAACAAAGGAGAAAAAGAACTATCTACCAATTTGAATGCAGAGTTCCAAAGAATAGCAACCAGAGATAGGAAAGCCTTCCTCAGACAGCAATGCAAAGATAGAGGAAGACAACAGAATAGGAAAGACTAGAGATCTCTTCAAGAAAATTAGAGATACCAAGGGAATATTTCAAGCAAAGATGGGCTGGACAAAGGACAGAAATTGTATGGACCTAACAGAAGCAGAATATATTAATAAGAGATAGCAAGAATACACAGAAAAACTGTACAAAATAGATCTTCAAGACCCAAATAATCTTGATGATGTGACCCCTCACCTAGAGCCAGACATCCTGGAATGTGAAGTCAAGTCTGCCTTAGAAAGCATAATGCGAACAAACTAGTTGAAGTGATGGAATACCAGTTGAGCTATTTCAAATCCTGAAAGATGATGTTGTGAAAGTGCTATACTCAATATGCCAGCAAACTTGGAAAACTCAGGAGTGGCCACAAAACTAGATAAGGTCTGTTTTCATTCCAATCCCAGAGAAAGGGAATGCCAAAGAATGCTCAAACTACCGCACTATTGCACTCACCTCACACGCTAGTAAAGTAATGCTCAAAATTCTCCAAGCCAGGCTTCAGGAATACATGAACCATGAATTTCCAGGTGTTCAAGTTGGTTCTAGAAAAGGCAGAGGAACCAGGGATCAAATTGCCAACATCTGCTGGATCATCAA
>ML661247.1:2237598-2251090 GCA_007570785.1 Antilocapra americana
CAACTCACAGTGACAGTAGATTGTGCTACCCATTGCTTTTGCTGGGGCTGGTCTGTGTCTCCTGACTTGAGTACCTGAAGTCTGGTATCCACCTTGTCCTAGCTTCCAGGAGCCTCCTTATTTTGGAGGGTAGTACAGGGTTGTACAGGGTTGTCCCATGCATCATTTACCGAGTTTTCTTCAATGGTTACAACTCATGTATCTGTGATACAATAGCAAAAAAAGGAAAATGAACAATACTATTTTCTGATTATTTTGTTTCCCTACTCCTACTGTTTTAGCATAAGAAACTATGACATGTTTAGGTGTTTGATGTGGGAATCTCAGTATTATTTATAAGCCTGATCTAAATGGTCAACCATAACACCCTCATTCCTACCTAAAATTGCAGTTTAACATGATCCATCTGGCATGGGATGACCTGGGATTCAGCCATGTTATACATACTTGGTGGGCCACTGGTAGTATGGTCCTTAAATCTCCCAAATTAAAAAGACTGAGTTAGATTTGGGATTTTCAGAGCTCTCTCTTTGAATTGCAACAACCAACCCAGTTTTAGCTGATTAGCCCCCATAATTTGGGTGAGTCACTTAACATCTTTACTCCTCAATTTTCTCATAATTAAGCAATTTGCCTCAGCATTTTTGTAAAATTTAGAAAAAAATCTAAGAAAAGGTATTCTGAGATGTATAGAAGTATTTTGTGTATATTCTTTACGTATTATTTTGAGTCCTGAATCAACCACTTTCTGAAGTTCCCAATATGTGTTTCATGATACCTGACTATACTCATTGTTCTCCTGCAGTTCCAGAATACCAACTGAGAAAGCAGACTGTTTAAGTCACAGTGTATGAGTGCTTGGCATATACCAGTGAATTTTATGGATGTTTTTGTATATACCATCACATTTAATCTGCACAGTCACAGTGAGAGTTAAGTAGTAAAATTCCCCAGTCTTGTTTGATAATGAAGCTGAAATTCATAGGCTTTCATGTATTTTTCCCAAGGTCAGTTTGGTGTTAAGAATTAAACTCAATTTAAATGAAGTTTGACCTCTTTCAGAGCCTATTTTATCTTCTTTCAGAACCATGCTGCTTTGTGAGGAGCAACTAAGGTCTCTTTAGGAAGTAACTTGTTCATACATCTCAAATAGACACAGATATCATTTGACTGGAGTAGGCCGTTACTAAACTTTGTAACTGGATTGAAATGGAAATATTTGTTTTATATATTGACAGGCATGCAAATACAGATAGCATGTATAGATACAAATGTTTGCTGTTCACAGCTGTGTTTTCTTTATAAGCCCTCTCTGTTTCATAACAGCCTCAAAGACAATGCATTAGAGGAACATATAGTTCTGTTCTCAGAATCCTGCATTGCTTTTATGTCAAGGAGAGAGACTTTTCATATGAATAATATTTGAGGCTTTCTAGGTAGCTTGTGTGTACAGGCTAAGTAACTTCCGTAGTGTCCAATTCTTTGTGAACCCATTGACTATAGCTCACCAGACTCCTTTGTCTATGGGATTTTCTAGGCACGAATACTGGAGTGGGTTGCTGGGCTTCCCTCATGGCTCAATGGTAAAGAATCCACCTGCCAATGCAGGAGATGCAGGTTCCATCCCCAGGTTGGAAAGATCCCCTAGAGTAGGTAGTGGCAACCGGCTTCAGTCTTCTTGCCTGGAAAAGTCCATGGACAGAAGAGCCTGGAAGGCTACAGTCCATGGGGTCACAAAGAGACATGATTGAGCAACTGAGCACACACAAATATTTTGTGAGAAAAACTCATTCATTTAATTAACTAATACATAGGATAACCTAGCTTAATTTAACATTCAGAGACCCTTTGGTCACTAGATCTATCTGTTCATAAACCCATGTTTCAGAGAGTGCTTTAAATAGGAAGTAAAGCCTGGTGAACCATGTGCTAAGGAGTACAGAGGGAGTAAATGTTTATATGAAGAAAAACAGAAGACATAAATGAGAAATAATAAATGTTGAATTTCAGATAACTGTCAGGGTCAGATTTTAGAAACACTGTCTTATTTTCTTAGTCCATTCAGGCTGCTGTAACAAAATACCACAGACTGAGTATCTTCTAAGCAACAGAAATTTATTTCCTGCAAGTCTAGAGGCTGGGAAGTCCAAGATCATGGCAACAGCATGACTGTGTTCTGGTGATGGCCTTCTCCCAGATTGCAAACTGCTGGCTTCTAGCTGTATCCTCATATGGTAGAAGTGAGAGAGAGATGTTTTGCGGCACTAATTCTGTTTGTGAGGGCTCCACCCTCATGCACTAATGACCTCTCAAATGTCTCACCTTCCTAATACAATGTCTTCAGCATTAGATTTTCAACCTATGGAATTCTGAGGCAATATAAACTTTCATACCATTCCATTTATGAAACAGGAGAAGCATCAATGGGTTCAAAGTCTAAATCTAAAGTCATTTTGTATGTGGGTTGTAGAATATAGTAGAAGAATATGTATTAAAGCAATCATCCAAATTTTGACATGAAGACATATTACAAGTGTTGGATTAAACCATGCAAGAACTAGTGTAGGACAGAACTTTAAGCACTTGAGAAAAGAGATGTAAAAGTATGTTAGGTAGAGCATTGAAGTTGTAGGAGGATAGGTTTTTTAATTCAAACAGAGTAGTATATATTCTGATTCTCCAACTTAGTGGCTGTGAGAACTTGAAAAATTACTTTATTTTGTGCCTAAAGTTTCTTCAGCCTCAAATGAGCATAAAAAATAACATCTACTTCACAAGATTGTTGTGAAGATTAAATGAGACAGCCAATATTAAGGATGTAACACAGTGCCTACTATGTAATATGCAGTCATGAGTATTAGATAGTTTCATGTCTTCTGGTCACTTAATGACTACCTCTGAGACCTGCCTTTAAGACAATCTCTTTGGGAGCAGGAGGGCTGGATTCTTCTAGAATGCTTTCTTTCTTCATAAAATTTAAAACTTTCAAAAAGATTATATTTTAATCTATTTTCTTCATTTTCCTATTCTCTGATAAATTCTTTCAACTTGTCTATTTAGTTCTCCATTCAGCTTATTAATCTTATGTTTCAGTTCAGTTTAGTTGCTCAGTCATAGCTGACTCTTTGTGACCCCATGGACTTCAGCATACCAGGCCTCCCTGTCCATCACCAACTCCCGGAGTTTACTCAAACTCATGTCCATTGAGTCAGTGATGCCATCCAACCATCTCATCTTCTGTCATCACCTTCTTCTCCTGCCCTCTATCTTTCTCACCATCAGGATCTTTTCCAATGAGTCATCTCTTCGCATCAGGTGGCCACAGTATTCGAGTTTCAGCTTCAACATCAGTCCTTCCAATAAATCTTATGTTTTGTCCATTAGCGTTTTCCATTTGTTCTGATATATTTTGATCAGCTGTATGATATGAGCAAGTTACTGAACCTGTGTGAACTTCAGTTTATTTATCCACAAAGTTGATATATTGGTACTACTTGCTTCAGAGTGGTGTTGTGAGAGATAAGTTTAAAAACACAATACCTGTAAAGCACTTACTACAGTGCCTGATATATCAATATATTGTTATTTATATTGTTATTGGCATAATAGCTTTCTCATATTTGCTATGAAGACTACTTTATAATATATAAAATTCCTTGCATATGGTTGGCTTTCAATGAGCAGGTGAGCATATGGCTAAAAAGGAGTAGTTATTACAATGATTATTAACTGCAATCATAATAAATAAACACAGGATAATCTCTCAATAGACCACAGATTTCCTCCACACTGACCAAATAAAGGGTTTAGCCTCTTGTGTTCAGTCATGCCACCAAAGTATACATGAGATAAAGCAAGTACTGGTATTTGACAAAATATTTTAGCAGAAAGAATTATAAGTGAGAAGGTAATCATTTCTATTTCAAGAAACCAAATACTGCTATGTGCTCAGTGTCAGCCAAGTCACATCACTAAATGTAAACCACCTATCACTTTATTAAATACTTTCACTATTCACAACTTTGTGATATATACTGAGAAATGGCTAGGATGTGGCCCCTACCCTCTAGCATATCACAGGGATATGGACATTCAGATAGCAAAACACTTAGTTGTGAAAATAATGCATATCAGGCTGTGGTTAGTAATAAAATGGAAGTGCAGATAAAGATGTCTGGGAGCATAAAAGAATGAGATAAAAGCAACTTGTTTGTTTCTGCAGTGGCACTGGGAAAAACAAAGATATAAATCTAGTTACAAGGAGCTGGGATTAACTTAACAAGTAATAAGGATAATAATTTCACACAAGCTAGGTCAAAACAAGTTATATAAAATATAAAAGCATCAACATGTTTAAATTGACTTATTTCACAGAAGAGACAAAGAGCAAGATGTGTGCAGGTCAGATTTAGACAGGGGACATGTTTTGTCAAAAACCACACAGATTTTGCCTGGAGTGATTTGGGTATAAGTCTGAGAGATGTCCAATTTAGTAAACTTTATTGGTTTTTTGAAAACAAGGGCAAAAAATGGGTTGGAAACCAATTAAAGCACTTAAATTGGGGAATAAGAGTAATAACTTATAAGCAATCAGTGAGAAAACAAATATGAGTGTACCATCAAAGAGTAATTATTCATAACCATCTGGGTGTGGGGAAGCGGAATCTTCTTTGACATAATGAAAGATTTTATACTTATGGTTGCAATCTTTGATAATGAACATGGGGATGAGTAATATTTTTGCCTGGCCTCCAAATATTCAAGTATTTATATTAAGTAAAATCTTTTGCAGGCAATGTTATTTAGGGGATGTCTATAGTATGCTGACAGTTGAAGAAAGGGATGTGTGCTCCCAAAACCCTTTTTTTCCTTTACATTAAGAAGTAGGGCCATTTTGCAAGTGTGTTTTCTGACAAAGATAGACAATTACAGCATTAGAAAAGACTGAGTGCATTGGCACCTGGCTATACATAGATGAGTCTGCAAAGACAGTGATCTGAAGTATAAGATGAATGCAGTAAAGCCTTATATCCATGACCTGTGTAATATGCCAACGTCACTCTTTCCAAAATAGACTATACATTGTTCTGCTGCTCATCTATTTAGAATCTTTTGTATCAACATGATGTTTAAGAATGAGTTGTGTAAGATCTGGGACTTTGAAATACTAATAATGGTACTAATTCAGAGGAATGGTGTAATGCCTGAGTAGATATAAGCATGTAAGTGATTAGAACAATGTCTGGCACAATAAAGGCTCAAGTGTAGTAACATGTGGCCATGAGATCCAGGGCTACTTTATCCAGGTCACAATTCTAATGGATAAGGTCTTTATTCAGAGCCCTCAACTGTATTCTTCAACTCCTCAGAAGAAACAGCAACTTGTGTTATCTTTCACAACTCAGGGAAACTCTCAGGGAGTCACTGGTGAAGGAATAATCTCTGAGGCTTTCTCTTTTCAGAAACTTCCAGAATTCTGAAGAAGATGTGATATAAATAGGTATGCATCTGCTTACTTCACTGGGGCTGGTAGGATCAGTTCAGTTCAGTTGCTCAGTGGTGTCTGACTCTGTGCGACCCCGTGACTGCAGCATGCCTGGCCTCCCTGTACATCACTAACTCCTGATGTTTAATCAAACTCATGTCCACTGAGTCGGTGATGCCATCCAACCCAACCATCTCATCCCCTGTTGTCCCCTTCTCCTCCTGCCCTCAATCTTTCCCAGCATCAGGGTCTATTCAAATGAATAAGCTCTTCGCATCAGGTGGCCAAAGTATTGGAGTTTCAGCTTCATCATCAATCCTTCTAATAAATATTAAGGATTGATTTCCTGTAGGATGGACTGGTTTGATCTGCTTGCAGTCCAAGGAACTCTCAAGGGTCTTCTCCAAAATCACAGTTCAGAAGCATCAATTCTTTGGTGCTCAGCTTTCTTTATAGTCCAACTCTCACATCCATACATGACTACTAGAAAAACCATAGCCTTGACGAGATGGACCTAATGTCTCTGCTTTTTAATATGCTATCTAGGTTGGTCATAACTTTCCTTCCAAGGAGTAAGTTGTCAGTGTTCTTTTAGTATTATGAATATTACTCCCTTATCAGTTATATGAGGTGCAAATATTTTCTCCCATTCCATAGATTACCCTTTCACTCTGTTGGTAATATCCTTTGATGTACAGTTCTTAATTTTGTTGAAATTTAATGTATGTTTTTTTTTAATTGTGCTTTTGGTGTCATGTGCAAGAAATCGTTGCTGAATCCACTGTCAGAAAGGTATAGAACAGACTCGTGGACTCTGTGGAAGAGGGCAAGGGTGGGATGATATAGGAGAATGACATTGAAACATGTTAATTATCATATGTGAAATCAATCGCCAGCCCAGGGTTGTTGCTCGGGGCTGGTGCACCGAGATATCCCAGGGGGAGGGAATCGGGAGGAAGGAGGGAGGGGGGTTCTGGAGGGGCAGCATATGTAAAGCCATGGCGGTTTCATGTCATTGTATGGCAAAACCACCACAATAAAAAAATAATAATAAAATAAAATTTTTTAAAAAAGAAAGGTTATCTCATATGTTTTCCCTCTTTCTTTTTTTAAACTGGAGGTGTTGTTGACATATAACATTGTATAAGTTTTAATATGTACAGGTGATGATTTGATACATGTTGCAACGGGCTTCCCAGGTGGTGCTAGTGGTAAAAAAATCACCTGTCGATGGAGGAGATGTAAGAGACGTGGGTTCGATCCTTGGGTAAAGAAGATCACCTGGAGATGAGCATGAAAACCCACTCCAGTATTCTTGCCTTGAGAATCCCATGGACAGGAGAGCCTGTTGGGATATAGTACATAGGGTTGCAAAGAGTCGGACACAATTGAAGCAACTTAGCATGCACACATATATATTGCAATACAGTTACCACCATAGCTTTAGCTAATATGTCTGTCATGTTATATGATTATAATTTTATGGGGAGAACATTTAAGATTTGATTTCTTAGCATCTTTGAAGTATATATACGAGATATATATATATATATATAGTTTTTTTTTTTTTTTACTGTAATCACAGTACTATGTGTTAGAGCTTTAGAACTTACTCATCTTCTGACTGGAAGTTTGTATCATTTGATCGAAAGATTTCCAATTCTACCACCCTATAGTCCCTGGTAATCACCATTCTACTGTTTCTAGTTTGACTTTTTAAAATTTTATATATAAATGAGATCATACAGTATTTCTCTTTCTCTATGTGACTTATCTCATGTAATATAATATCCTCTAGGCCCATCCATGTTATTGGAAATAGCAGAATTTCCTTCTCATGGCTGAATATATAGTCCATTTTGTGTGTGTGGCACATCTTATTCAACCATTCACCCATTGAAGGACACTTAAGTCATGTCCATATCTTAGTTTGAATAATGCTGCAATAAGTATGGGAGTGCAGATATCTTTTCAATGTCCTGTTTTCACCTCCTTTGGATATATACCCACCCAGAAGTGGAATTGCTGGATGATGCCATAGCCCTAAATTTTATTTTTTGAGGAACATACATACTATTTTCCATAGTGGCTTCACCAATTTATATTCCCACCAATAGTGCTCAAGGTTTCCCCTTTCTCCATGTCCTCACCAACACTTGCTATCCTTTGTCTTTTTTATGACAGCCATTCTAACACTTGTGAGGGGATACCATATTCTGGGTTTCATTTGAGTTTCCTTGATGATCAGTGATGTTGAGCATCTCTTCGTGTACTTGCTGGTCATTTGGATGTCTTATTTAGGAAATGTTCAGTTCCTTTGCCGATTTAAAAAAAAATCAGATTGTTGTGTGAGTTCTGTATATACTGTTGTATTAACCCTTTATTCAACATATGACTTGCAAAAATTTTCTTCCATTCTGTACGTTGCCTTTTCATTTTTTCACCTTGTTTCTTTTGCTATCCAGAAGATTTTCCATTTGAGGGAGTCCCACTTACTGATTTTTGCTTTTGTTCTTTGTGTGCCCATATGTTTTCTTCTAAGTTTTATAGTTTTAGCTCTTACATTTAGGTCTTTGAGTCATTTTGAGTTAATTTTTGTATAAGATGAAAGGTAAGGATCCAACTTAATTCTTATACATATGGATATCTTATTTTCTCAGCATCATTTTTATAAGAATGTCCTTTCTCCATTGAATTGTCTTGGCACACATTTTGAAAATCATTTGACTATATATATAGGGGTTTATTTCCAAGATCTCAATTCTTGGCTCCACTAGTTCTACCATTTGGCAGTATCAATAACATTGATAAGTTTGATTCTTCAACCTAGGCTTACAAATTTGGGCATGGCTCTATAAATAATGGGATTTCTGTTTGGCATTTACTTCGATCAACTGTCATACAAATACTAGGTCTTCTTGCCTTCCATTTCTACCCCAGTGTCCAAGTTAGAGAAAGCATTCTTGAATGAGAGAGAAGTGACTGTAACTCTGCCATGAATAGTGATTAGAAAGGCATGTAAGAGGAAAACATTCTGGACAAGGTTAAAAGATCTCTCATGCCCCAACTTTAAAAAAAAAAAAAAAGGTTTCACATGCCACAACTAGAGATCCCACATGGCACAACTATGACCTCACATAGACAAATATATTAAAAAATATTTTAAAAAAGTGTTGAATTGACTACTGGTTGTAATATATCAGATTGGGAGATATATAGATGCCCAGTGTTCCATTAAAATTACCAAAAACTCAAACCAAATATATATTCATGTCCTTTATTCAGTAGAGCCTCTTAAGCATTAACCTATGAAATAAAAATGTCCTTTTCCAGTAACTTAGTGCTCTTATATGAGATATTCTCACATGAGAAGATTTGAGGACAGTAGCATCGCCAGTACTGCTGAATGTCAATAAATGGAGAGACAGCTGAAAGTCTGAAAAAGGGTACAAAATCAGTAATAGTAGACAACAAAGAATGAATTTGCCAATTGGATAGCACTGCCAAGCACTGGCCTTTCATGTAGCTTGTCAAAGAAACTATTGCTGAATGTTGAAAAGCACCTCTTGGACAAATGCACACATGGGGTCATTGCCATCTGTTTCACTGGCATTTGTTACTCCACAGAGTTTACCCAGGTTTTCATAGAATGTATAAGTTTGGACTTCATAAAATTCTACTCATTGAGTTTTGAAAATCAAAGCCAAAAGCTTTTTTACTGCTTTAACTTAAAACTTGATTAAAACATACACTTCATCCAAAATTTAGTCCCTCTGATTTTATAACAGCAAAGAATATTTAGATGCATATTTTCATTTTAAATGTTTTCCTCATTTATTATTGTATAAAATTATTGAAATGAGGAATAATATAGTTTATTAACTGCTGCCAAATATCTTAAGCAAATTATGCAATAATGGAAGTAAAGTAATGTAGTTACTGTTTTCTTTTTCATAATATCTGGCAGATTTCTGGATTCATAAAAGATCTTAACAAGACTACAATAAAATGGCCTGCAATGTATTCCAGTCAAATTTAATAAGATATTCAGTTACTAGCTTCATTAAAACACAGTGAGTTCATTATAACCCAATCTGGCAGGAACTTTCATTGCACTGACTTTGTGTTACTTTATATGATACTACTTTTTCCACCTCCTCAAAACCCCATCACACCCTTGGTGCTACATTACAGTCAATTAATACATTTTAACTGCTTATTTGCAATACATCATTTTTAAATTAATATTCTAAGGGAGTTTGCTTTTTCTTCATTTTCTTCATCAGATCATTGATGTAAGTCTCCAAGGCTTACATGTTATATTTAATTATACTCAGTGTCTTTAAGAAATGCTATGCTAAGACTATAAAATACTCCCTTTTTGAATCATTATACCTTCCCTGTCATAAAAATATAAGAAAATGTGTTATTTTCTTCTTTTAATTGATAACAAGAAGATATGGGAGCCTCATAGACAAAAAATCTGCAATAGGCTGTAAGCTTCTTTAGAGAATAATTATGATTTTTATGTTCATAGCAGCTGTCATTTATCAAGGACTTACATCATCTACTCTTCTAAGTTAGATCTGCTATCTCATATAACATGACAGATGAATGGTGTATGTATTATACTATTCAAGTATCCTCATCTTACAGATGGAAAATAATGAAGCTCTGAGGGCTTAACCATTAGCCAAAGGTTACAAATTTAGTAGATGTGGAACAAGAGATCATCTCTGGTTCTAACTCAAAAATCAACACTTTATCCATTCTGCCAGGCTGCTTCTCAGGGTCTTTGTAGCCTTATGCCCCAGGACAGTGATTACCACTGAGTTGGCACTCAAATATTTGTTGACTCTAGTATTGATGATGCTAACAAATCACCAACAAGTAGTTGCAGTTTAATGCTTTTTTTATTTCTATGATATCCTTTTTAATAGCCATTTTTCGATGGATTCAACTATTGTTTTATTTTGTTTATTGTCAAAATGATCTATGAGCACACATACCTCAAACAGAGCTGAAAAATAAATGTTTGTCATAGCAATAGGGAAGTTTGTAGAGGGGTCAGGGTATTAAGAAGGAATTTGAAAATCAAAGGAAGCTGACAGAAGGAAGCAAGAGAGAGAAAACATAAAATAAAATTTCAAGAAACAAAAAAGAAGTGCTTTTGCCCCCTCTTGTATTCTCTACTTTGTTTGGTGCCCCCCTCGTTCCCCCCATTATACATGCTAAAAACGTAGGATGCATTTATGGTTCTCGCTTCTTCTTTACCTCCCTTATTCTACTTAATAACATGCCTATTTTAATTTTTGTAATCTATCCTCTCCTCTTCTCCCCTGAAATCACTGTCTGTTTTATGTCTCACCAGAATTAAAACCTTTTAAATTAATCTGCCTAGTTTCACATTCTTTTCCAATTTAGGTTTTGTCCACAATTGTAAGGCTGTGGGCAAAATTTCAAGGCTGAAATCAAAATTTCAATTCTTATCAGTTAACTTACCACTTTGAACCATTTTAATGGCCTCTTTCCATTCTCCTTTCTCCAGTAGTTTACTCAGAGTAAACCTACTCTACCTTTAAGTCCATGTTATGTGTTGCAAATGAGTGAAACCAATTTGGACGGTGCAACAAATGCTAATTTTTTTCGTTTTGTTTTTACAATGGTATCATTTTGTAAATATTGGTAGCCTCTCATAGTGACAGGTAGCTGGTGACTCTTTGTTCTCTCTCCCACACACTGACTGTTAGATGGTATGTTACAATAATAGAGTCTCAATTTAAATTCCATCCAGTGTACAAACGTGAGATCCCATTCTCTGATCTAAAGTCAAAGACTGGTGTGTCTTCGTTGCTCAGTAGTGTCCCACTCTTTCTTACCCCATGGACTGAGGAGACTGACAGGCTACAATCCGTTGGGATTCTCCCGGTAAGAACACTGGAATGGGTTGCCATGCCTCCTCAAGGGGAACTTCCTAACCCAGGGATCAAATGCAGTTCTCCTGCATTGCTGGTGGATTCTTTAGCCTTGTACTTTTCCTTAAAATCTCATTCTGAGGAAGATGGACTGAAGTAGCAATGATCGAGCTAGAGAGCTTTGCAGTGGATTATGAAGCAGAAAACTGAGAAAAAGAAGTATTGAGTTGGCCAAAAAGTCTGTTCAGGTTTTTCCATACAGTAATAAAGAAAAATCCAAATGAACTTTTTTTTGGTGGGGGGAATATAAATATTCTTGTTTTTTCCCTCTACATTATCATGTTGGTTTTGCCATATCTTCACATGCATTTGCTGTGGGTATACATGTGTTCCCCTTCCAGAACCCTCCTCCCGATTCCATCCCTCTGGGTCATCCCAGTGCACCAGCCCTGAGCACCCTGTAATCATGCATCAAACCTGGGCTGGCAATTCGATTCACATATGATAATTTACATGTTTCAATGCTGTTCTCCCATATCATCCCGCCCTTCCACTCTCCCATAGAGTCTAAAAGACTGTTCTATACCAAATTAACTTATTGACCAACCCAATACCTGAGACCAAAGGAGCTCTAGACCTCCAGCTCTTTGTTGCCTTCTAAAACCTCCTTTGTGCAAGATTAACTGGGTATGATATGTCACTTCTAATAATAACCTATCTTAAACACTACTCATTTAAGCAACTAAAATGTATTTTTATATTTCTGACAATGAGTAGGCCCTATTAGCTCTTGTTTAAGAGGATCAGCATTAAGTATCTAGTCCTGAAGGTGATAATTCCTGATTACTGTATTTTCATGTGTTATTTGACAACCACTGGGGGCTATTTCAATTCAGGCACTTTTGATACTATTAACTGCTCTTATAACACACCATGCCCACTTTCATATACTTTTATCTCTAGTTACCTGCAAATACTTGTAGTTTATTCACTATTTCATCTGAAAATATTTATTTAATACTCTTTTATTCCAATCACTGCTCTATAGCTTGAATATATAGTACTGAACATGGCAAATTCCCTGTTCTCATGGTAGTTATGTCTTAGTAGGGCACAGAAAAAAATGTATGTATATATATATGTGTATATATATATATATATGGTTTTATATATATACAAAAACATATATAACAATAACATGCAATAATGCAACTATAATATCAACATATTTAATGAGTACTTACTATGTGCCAGAAAATATTCAAACTGCTTTACATGCATTAACATATTAATCCTTACAGTGGTGTTGTGTACATACAACTGTGGTCCACATTTTACAAAGGAGGAGACTAAGATACAAACAGATTGAGCAGTTTATCTTCACAATGATAATAAGTGGTTAAACTTATATTTGAACCCAGTCAGCCTAATACTAGAGTATATTATCCTAGCTTTCATGACACATTGTTTTTCATTTGATACATTTGTATGTTAAAACCCTAGGAAAAGTGTCTCATCTGGATTGGTAATATCTATCCCTTGTAGAAACGGAGTGGAATAGAATATCATGACTAGCTGTATCTGGGTCATTTGTCTACCCTGTAGCAATGGTGTCAGTGTAATATGCTTAACAGTCTCATCGTATAATTGGAGTGAGAAACACTAATGACTAAATCAATAAAGGAGAAAGAGTACAGCACCAATGAAAAGAGTAGAAACCACATTTTTCATAATGCTATCTCTCACCTCTGCTCATGATCTCATATTGCTTTGTTTTGACTGGAATGCTTTGCCCAACATTCTCTCATAAATATACACTTCAGTTTAAAGAATGACATAAGGCACATGAAAAAGATGCTCAACATCACTCATTATCAGAGAAATGCAAATCAAAACCACAATGAGATACCACTTTATACCAGTCAGAATGGCTGCCATCCAAAAATCTACAAGCAATAAATGCTGGAGAGGATGTGGAGAAAAGGGAACCCTCTTACACTGTTGGTGGGAATGCAAACTAGTACAGCCACTATGGAAAACAGTGTGCAGATTCCTTAAAAAACTGAAAATAGAACTGCCATATGACCCAGCA
>ML661247.1:2251490-2274659 GCA_007570785.1 Antilocapra americana
CTGGAGGGGGAGCATATGTGTACCCTTGGTGGATTCATGGCAAAATCAAGACAATATTGTAAAGAAAAAAGTCTTTCTTGAATTTGTTGCAATAAAAAAAAGAATGACATAAGGTAAAATCTCTACTTAGAAACTGCCATTACCTCCTCTTTTTAAAATTTTTTCATGACTTTTCCATAATTTAAATTTTTGGCTCTGCAGCATGTGGCATCTTAGCTCCCCAACCAGGGATTGAACACATGCCTCTGCAGTGGAAGCACAGAGTCTTAATCACTGGACTGCTATGGAAGTCCCCATCATCACCTCTCTTAAACCGAGTTATATACTTCTTTGCTCTTTGTCCATAATATCCTACATGTGTCTTCATCATGATAGTGTCTTCATGGCATGCATTTCTACTTCTCCCAGTATACTGTGATTGCCTTTAAAGCCATGACACTTTTCTATTTACCTTTTTCTTCCTAAGGCTTAGCTCAATGTCCACACATATTCATTGGAAATCAGTAAATGCCGGTTGACTCAATGGCAGATTTGGAAGCCCCTTAGGAAAAGTCAAAAGCAAAGGTCCTAGGATTTGAGTTCCTATAATAATATGTTAAGGAAAAAAAAATCCCAGTGACAAGGTCTGTCTGGTAATAGTTCAGTTCTTTCAACTAAATAGTTTGCCAGAAACAAGGTTTTAATATTGGTTATTTTATGAGTTTCAGAGAAGTCATAATTTCAAAGTTTTATAAATTTATGCATCATAGAATCATGGAAGGATAGAGCTGGAAGTGTCTTTAGAGGTTATTTAGTACAGTATTTTTCATTTAATAGGTAAGAATTTTGAAGTGAGATTTTTTTTATTAGTTTTGCCATACAATGACATGATATCACCATGGGTTTACATATGCTCCCCCTCCAGAACCCCCCTCCCTCCTCCCTCCCCCCAGGAAATCTCGGTGCACCAGCCCCGAGCATCAATCCTGGGCTGGCGACTGATTACACATATGATAATTAACATGTTTCAATGCCATTCTCCCGTATCATCCCACCCTTATCCTCATCCACAGAGTCCACGAGTCTGTTCTATACATCTGCGTTCCTTTTGCTGTCTCACATGCTGGGTTCTTGTTACCGTCTTTCTAAATTCCATGTATATGAAGTGAGATATTTTATAATAAAGCATGCAGAGTAACGATGCTAGCAGAAGAGCCAGGAATAATATTCAGATCTCCCTATCTCTTGTGTTTTACCACTTTAACTTTCTTGATTGATTTTACCTCTGGCACTCAGCTACACTGTGTTCTCTAATATTATCTGACTGCTTAGGTTCCCCTAGCATCTTTTTAGCATTTTAGGATCTCCAGACATGCATCTTGACTTGATCTTCTGTTTTTCCTTTCCCTTCTCCCTCTCTAAAAATCCAGACACCATAATGTACTTGTCCTAAAACCCTGAATCTCTGTTTTCCCAAGTCATGGCTTCTAGCTTAATTCTGTGTCAGTGGTCATTAGCAGACTCCATTACTTGGTGTTCCCCTGTTAACTATTGGTCATTCCAAGTATTGCATCTAACTTTATTAATTCTCCAATAGAGAAATTCTGAGAAATCAGTTACAGTGGCCTTCACATCAGAAAGCTAACAGAGCAGGATCAAATTCTCATTCTAGGTTTAAGGAATAAAGATTGTTTATCATAGTTGAGATTGCCTATTGCGTGATTAAATACAACTAATTCCTCACTCAGTACCTCCAAGTAGGAGACAAATCCAGTAAGAACTATGATTAGGTATGCCTATTGTGCTGGACATTTTTTCCCTCTCCTGAATCAGTGTGAGAAAGGTAAAAGCTATAAAATCAATAAGGATTTTACCTGTGGTCATTTCTGGTTGAACATCTGAGCTTTTTTCCATTGGAGAACTCTAGGTAATCCAACATTAGTGATAAACCACATACAATCTGGAGCTCGACTGCCTCAATTCAAATTCTGGCTCTACATGTAATGTCTGTGTGGTCCTGCTAATGTTAGTTAAATTTGTTGTGTCTCAGTTTCTCCATATATAAAATAGAGATAATGAAAATAACTATCTCATAAAGTTGATCTGGAGATGAAATTTGTTAATACCTTTAAGTGCTTATAAGGGTACCCTGCACAGAGTAAATTCTTCATTCAGTGGCAGAAATCATGTAATCAATTAGCAATGTTTGTTGTGGTTTCAGGAGAGAGGTGACTATGCATGTCGTAAATGTGTCATTCCTGGTAGAGACAAAAGGAATATTTATGCTCAAAGAAGCTACTTTTGGATGAATTACTTAGCTGTAGTCACATAAAGAGTAGACAATTCAATGTCAATTGAAATAGCTAAAATTATATGAAGACTGTGTTCTAACATTTTAAACAGGAAAGAAGAGAAAGGCAAAGACTCAATTATTTCAAAGGTTAGAAACAGTAATTATAGGAGAATAAATTCTATAATTTACAATCTACACTACAATCTAGAATCTATAATGATCACTTGAGAAGGCTTAGCACTCACGAAAGCACCATGAAAAAGGAAGACTTTGGAAGCTTAGAGTGCCAGTGACAAAACTGGACAGGGTTAAGATCCAAAACCTAAACATTTACCTGTCCTTAATCTGTGTGATCTGAAGAAAGTTATAATGTCTGTCAATTTACATCTGCTGGTACATTTAGGACAATCCAAGTACAATTAAGAGCATGACCTCTGCTTGACATTGTGAATTCAGCTTGCTTCTAATCAGAGTCCTCTCCAAAAATCTGAATTATTTTTCTGCTTCCTCATGCTTCTATGTCAATGAAACCTGAATTTTCATTTAGTCCACTGGAATGGCTTTTGGCATATCTATAAATGCTTCTACTCGCCCAGTTGTTGGCCTTTCTTGGGCTCTAATACATTTTCAGGTCCACCAGTGACAAATTTTTCTTTTATTAAGCTACTCTATTGTCCTCACTTAGCCTCATTTCTGGGTCTGGCTGTTTACCCATCACTGTGGGGATTTATTGATTTTTCTGGGCCCAGAGACCATGTATCTATTAACAATTAGCTCTATTATTTAACATACATAAGCACCGTCCCACACAGCATTCAACACATGTACAACCCCCCCCCCCCAAAACAGGCCTTTCTTTCTAGTCAGAGATACCAATTGTATTTTGAATTTAATATTGGACAATTTGCCTTTACTCCCTGGGTCTCATTTACTTCATTTGTGAAATATCACATGTGGATGTAATGTATGGAATTTAAAACAGTTTGGCTTTCTTGAAGAAAGCAGTTATATATATAGCCTAAAGAAACCTCTTTTTTGATCAGTACCATGAATAAATACGTTGGAGTATATTTCTGGAACAGACCTTTGTTCATGGAAATAAACATAACAAATAAAGTGATATGATTTAGTTGGAAATATTTGGAGTTAAACATCAGTTTATAATCCTTATACATCTTTATATAATCTTTATAATCCTTTAATCCTTGTGATCTTTAAGTAGCTGTGTGATTTTAGGCATGTCACATAATTTGCCAATCAGGGAAAATACTGCATTCTGCCAGTATCTCAGAGCTCTTATCCTTGTAGAGACGTAGAAAACTACTACACAAATCTCTAAATTGCTTCTTACCTTTTATAAAGAAAAATCCACAAAATTTCTTATACAAAAAATATAATTGTATAATAATGAAATACTAATTTACTAGTAACTTAATATGAATACTAATTAAATAATTTATAAAATTTCCATTCTAAACTTATTTGGATAAATCTGTATTAATATTAGGGAATGTATTATTGCTTTTAATAACAGGATAGATGTGAATTTTTCTGATGAATCAGAAACCTATTAATGGTCTCATAAGCCTCTGATGAGAATTATTTTTTGTAACTAGTATTTAGTCATTGCATATGAAATCATATTAACTTTTTATTTTATATTGGAATATAGCCAATTAAGCATGTTGTGATGGATTCAGGTAAACAGTGAAGGGACTCAGCCACACATATTCATATACCCATTCTCCTCCAAACTCCTCTCCTATCCAGGCTGCCACATAAATTTGAACAGTTTCCTGTGCTATACAATAGGTCCTTGTTGGTCACCCATTTTAAATGTAGCAGTGTGTACAGTCGATCCCAAACTCCCTATCCGTTCTCCCCATTCTTCCCCTCCGCAACCATAAGTTCATTGTCTAATCTGTCCCTCTGTATCTGTGACGAATCATATTAATCTTGTATAATGGAAAACCATTTGATCTTGTTATCTTGTAGCTTGTAATGAGGCAGAAATTATCACTGGATTCCATGTGTGTTTGCATAAATGGCCAGTGGATGCTGCTTTCTAATCAGATGCATCAAAAGGAGAACCAGCTGCAAGTTTTGGATGACTCTGCTTATTTCATGTCTCCACCATTTTCTTTTTTTTTGCCAAAGGATTGTGAGTACTCATGGGTGACCCACAGAGTTGAGTAGTAGAGGCCCTAAATCAAATTTTAAGCACAAGATGTTATTGTTTACCTTTTTTGCCCCTTAGTGCTTCTGCAATTCTCCTTTTCAAAGAGGTAGCTCCTCTATCTAGTTCCCCTATCCCAGACATAGCTTCATACTCTAAATCTTGCCCTTTTCTTTTCTCATTATAAAATTTTACCTATCTCTTACCCCACTGTGTCAGGAACATTTGCTGCTTTACAAGTTAACATGTATTGAATTTTATAAAGAATCACAGGAAATGTGCTAGGGGCAGAACTTTCTTGAGTGTGATCTATGGAAAGCTTATTAGGAAAAAAATCTATGATTAAATAAATTTGAGAAGTGCTGTATACTATATGACCCTCTTGGTAATTCTAAATGTACATTAACATACTTAAATGTTCGGAGAAGTGCAGCTGTCAAAAAACCTGTTTCACTCTTTAACACCATGTTTCCCACACATATTTGAACATTTGACTTATTTTCAAGTCACACTTATTAATATCTCTCAGGACACTGATCTTCCAGAGAACACCCTTTCTGTATTAAAATACACACTGTACCAGAAAATGTTAATAACATGATATATCACTCTTTTTTCATAGTATGTTTATTTATATTTAACAGCAATTTATAGAGAAATTTTAACTCAGAGATTGCCATATTTTCAGAGAAAAGAGTTGTTTTATATTTTCACAGAGAATAGTACTTTCTCTGCTGTTCATGAGTTATTGCATCTGAGATTTCTTAGGATTATTTTTACACCTGGATCACTTTTAAGCTGCCTAAAATTCATTCTTTAGAATTTCCTTTAGTAAAGGTCTTTTTCTCTTAGAATGTTATTATTCCATAGTAATCATTGGAAAATGAGCATATTTCAGTGGGTGTGGAATTCTAGGTCTGCAATTGTTTTTGTAGAAGTTTTAAAATATTATCCCACTCTCCTCTGACTTCCATTATAGCTCTTGACATGTCAACTATTATTTTAACTGCAATTGTTTTCTAAAAATCTTCTCTTTACCTTTGATCTAGAGTTTCAATGTGATGGGTCTTAATGTGGATTTACTTATAAATATATTTTATATACCCCACTTAGACTTCATTGACTTCATGAATCATTAGATTGTTTTTTTTAATCACTTCTGGAAAGTACTCCACCATGGAAGAGATATTCTTTATTTCTCATATGTTTAGAGAGCATCAAATAATCTGGTTGTGTGTATACTGAGTGTGGGGTCGGAGTGTGGTGTTGTGTGGTAGACAGAGGTGCAAATGATGGACGAGAATTGATTCTTTGAAGGCCCAAAGATGTTATGTGGTATGTCTTCTCAGAAAGGCCCTCTTCTCAAATATCCTACCACAGGGAAGAGCATAGGCAGTTCATGTGACCCTCTGAATTAATCACTTGAGGATTCACATGTTAATACCCAAAACACTCCAATGATGAGAGATGAGCATATGGTAGGGAATCTTGTTATTTGTTTGCTTGTTTGTGAAATGGAGTGGTTCCACAATTCATAAAATTCTTGATAGAAGGCTGCCTAGTCTCCTTAGGTTGAAGTCTCACCATATAGCTGGACTTGAGTAGTAAATAGCTTTTACATCCTCTCTACATTGATTCTGTAGGAGGAAATGGCAACCCACTCCAGAATTCTGGCCTAGAGAATCCCATGGATGAAGAAGTCTGGCAGGCTATACAGTTCATAGGGCTGCAGTGTAAGACATGAATGAAGTGACTTGGTATGAATACAGCAGTGACAGCCAAGGTTCACCCAATTTCTGAATTTCTTAAATGTTACTTGGTGATTGTAAGCTTTTTTAATATTAACGCAGAAAATGCTTGGAAAATTAGCTAAACTTTTTGGAAATTATATTTAGTCACACCTTTCCAGATGGTATAGTGGTAAAGAATCCGCTTGCTAAAGCAGGAGATGCAAGAGACATGAGTCCCATCCTTGTGTCAGGAAGATCCCCTGGAGAAAGAAATGGCAACCCATTCTGGTATTCTTGCCTGGAAAATCCCATGGACAGAGGAGACTGGCGGGCTCCAGTCCATAGTGTTGAATAGAGTCAGATACAACTAAGTAAATATGAGTATCATACTTTACTTAAGTATGGATCACTTCCTCTCGGCCACTAACTCTGGCTGACAGGATATTAAAAGATAGTGCTATTCAAACTCAGCCTTTAAAATTCTTTTCAGAGGAACCAACTGGATGCCTTTCAAAGTACTGCGGCCCATTAGGTACCTAAAGATCTAAATGTTAGAAAAACTTTCCCAGTAAATATGTTTATGGTGAAATCAGAGACTGTGAGAAAAAGATAAAATCACGTTATCAGAATATGCCTGTCACATTTCTTTTGAGATAGATGGTTCCAAGCAAATAAGAAAAAAAATCATTATGAAAAAAGACAAGACATAAGCAAAGACTGAATTTTGATACTTTCCATTAGGTGATCATAGTGGCCATTTATTCAACATAATTTTATGTACTTTTTAAATTTATACCAGGTACTGTGCCACAGACTTGGAATGGTCCCTTGAAAGATATGTGTGTTTGGGAGATGTGTTTTTCTACTGTAAAGGCTCAGTTCAACTAACAAAGACACAGGTGAGAGAGAGATTAGGAAAATCCTGAAAGAGGATCGGGTGAAAAATAGTTCCTAGAATGGAAGGCTAGCAGCCCCTTAATTGACAAGACCTGTTAATTGTCCAGATCAAAAATAAATATATAATTAATAAATAACTCATATTAAGGCAAACAGCCTTTGTCTGGAGACACAAATATGCTTTCAAAGATAAAAATAAATAGCTTATATTCAAGGGATCAAGAAGCAGAATTGCTTCTCACTTCTTAATATTAATACCAGAAGGTAGAAGGCAATGTTCAAGATCCTCAGATAAAATTATTTCAGTCTAAAATTTTGTGCGCCACCAGACTATCAGTCAGGGTGTATTTTCACATATCTTTTACACAGGAATATATTCAAAAATTTAAAGATACTGGAAAAAATATTCTACCAAAACAAGAAAATAAGCATAAGAAGTAGGATTCAAGAAGCAAGTGATTCAATGCATGAAACCACACAGAGAAATGAAGAGAATTCCACTAATAATGGCCAATGGAAGTGCCAAGATAGCTGTTATTCGGCAGAGATAAAGTACAACAAGTCCAGACTAGACTCCAGAAAAACATGGGGTTTAATAGATTACATGGGATCTAATCAGATGACTGATTTAAGCATTTGCGAGGCCATATGGAAACTTAGATGAAATTCAAAGAAAGTTTAACAAATAAAAAATTTAGACACTTACTAAGTCTAAGGAGAATATGCTGTATGTGAAAGGAAATGTTATTGGGAGTTCCAAGTTTGGACAATTAATTTCATGGTCACTGTAATGAAAGCTGCATGGTCTTTCTCTGGGACTCTGAAGTCATTCATCTAAACTGAGAGTTGGCACAGCTCTCTGGACTGCAAGGAGATCAAACAAGTCAATTCTAAAGGAAATCAGTCCTGAATATTCAGTGGAAGGACTGATGGTGAAGCTGAAACTCCAATACTTTTGGCCCCTTGATGCAAATAATTGACTCATTGGAAAAGACTCTCATGTTGGGAAAGATTGAAGGCAGGAGGAAAAGGGGACGATAGAGGATGATATTGTTGGATGGCATCACCGACTTGATGGACATGACTTTGAGCAAGCTCCAGGAGTTGGTGAAGGACAAGGAAGCCTGGTGTGCTGCAGTCCATGGGGTCGCAAATAGTCAGACAGGACTAAGCGACTGAACTGAACTGCTCTGACCATCAAGTTTTCAATAGAGTGACCATAAAATGAACTGCCCAATTTTGGAAACTTTTGACAGGGAAAAGGATGTGCTATTAACAGTTAATATGGGACAGAAGTCTTAAGTTAAACCTCTCCTAAGCAACCTGGCACATATGGTGTTCCTAGCTGTCATGAAAATACCCTTCCCACCTGGTGGCAGCTTACTTTTAATTTGCAGTCAAAGTACTCTGGAGAGAATAAACTGCTAATCTTGGAATCTCCTTCATATAATGTGATTAAAAATGTCACAGTCTACTTCTGAAATGAATCAGGTGCTTTACTTGCAGGTGTTCAGGAATACAGAGCTCACTGTATAAAAGCAAGTGAAGAAAAGAATTCTTAGTCATGAAAAGTAATTTGAAAATCACATTCTTATAATAGACATTTTTTGTAGTTTAAAATAAGTATTTCATAAATTACTTGTTATTACATGTTTGCAAACATGCATTTTAAGAGAGTTTCTCAATAAATCTCCAAATGTATTTATCCAATTATGGCTAATCTTAAAGCTCTAACAACTTGATTTCACTAATGAGTAACTCCCATCTTTCTACTCTTGTCAGTCCTTCTCTACTCTTTAGCTAGGCTTATTCATTAATTATCTTACTTACATAGTGAATCCTCCCTCCAACCCCACTTTTAAGTCAAAATCCCTATTGTGCATACCCAATGTGTTTTTTAAAATATGCAAAATCCTTGTCAGAGGGGCAAAAATAAAAATATTCCCTAGTTCAACAACATAGCAATGCTCTGTGATAACTCTTCAATATTAAAGCTAGATTTTTTTTTCTAAGCAGCATTGTGAATATATTCATAAGGATTTGAATTGTGATTTCCTGACAAGGAATCAACCCACTGCTGCTGTCCTTGTCATTCAAAGCTTTTCCCATCAAGCATAACATGGGCTATTACCTTCATCTTCAAGACATTTCCATTTGATAAGTTCACATGTGACCATTTTGATGTGTTTTATGCTATACATAAATAAGACTCAGTAAAGAAGATTCATGGCTTCAGTGGTTTATAAGGATTCTGAGATGTTTACTTTAATTATGTATGAATTTGTGTAGATGAATGAACCTAATTTAAATAAAACCACATATATAGTGCTATTAATAGAAAATATCCCTCCAAACTTAAGTAGATTTTCACATTATTAGAAAACTGCTTACCTCAAGGGAAGCTTTTCATTGGTTTTAAGCTTATTATTCTCTTATCTCCATTTTTAAAATTTAGAATTTTTTAACTTTTATTTTTCATTATTTCTATAGAATGAGCTAAAAATGGGAAAGACATGAACATTCATGTTTTTGGAATCTAAATTTTTAGAAGAGCATATAATGGCTTGGGCATTTTAATATTATCATCTGTGAAAACACATGGATGTTGCTTTACCTAGTGTTTATAAAATTGAAGTGATTTTAAACATTTCTCCACACTCTTTAACAATTCTAGGAATTTTCCTTCCCCCCCAAAATTTATTTTTCTTGATTAAGATAGCAAAAGCATCTATATTCTCCTCTTTTTAACTTTTCTTCTTATGCATTCATACATGTTGACAACTCTGCCTGTATCCAAGCCCACCTAAATCACTGAGTTGTCAGCATCTTGGGAAAGAATGAACAAGCTTGAAGAGAAGTTCTTTAGGAGTAGAGAGTAACAAAAAATAAAATAAATTGGATCAACTAAAATTCAACTAAGTATCATGGCTTTTTTTAAATTTATTTACTTTTTTCTTTACATTATCGTGTTGGTTTGGCCATGCATTGACATGAATCCACCATGGGTATACATGTGTTCCCCTTCCAGAACCCCTCTCCCACCTCCCTCCCAATTCCATCCCTCTGGGTCTATTTTTTGAAGTAATCAACTTTTCACTATTTGTGTGTGTCAGTGTGCATTGCATGCACACGCACAAGCACAGTTTTGTATACATGTGACTGTTGGTTCTTAGCGGAAAGTTTATGGAAACCAGTTCCAGTTTATGAATTTTAATTCCAGCTAAACTCAGGATCACCTTAGGCAGGATCACTATTTTGAGTAATAGCCAATTTGTTTACAGAATCCCAGACATCCTTATGCCCATTTGGGTACACAGGATTACTAACCAATGTAATAGTAGAGTAGAAACCTTGTTTTTTTCTTTTATAAGGTTGAACCATTTTCTGCATCCTAAATAAAAACTGTTAAATACAACAGCTTCCCCCCTCTTTCCCACCTCCAGTGACTGAAATGTTACCATGCCTTTAATGCACATTTCAAAAATGGCTATATTCAGCCTCAACTCTACTATATAAAACTGGAATTATACAGACAAAGCCTAAGTCACTGGAAAGAGAGAATCATCTTGAGATTTCTTTCTACTTGGGTACTTGAATATATCAAAGGCAATTGGGCTTACAATCCAGTTAGCATCCAAGGAAACAAAATTGTGAGGGTTTACAAGGTGCTGTTTCCAAAGAGCAAAGACTTTTCAAGGATGCTTGAAGCAGCTTCCTTCCCTGAACAATGAATGGCCAGTCAGACTTGGCAAGCATATCTGTCATGTGCTTGGGTTGCATAGGGTTAGGAAGCAGGCAACTCTCCTAAAGGCTCTACAAAACAGTCCCCTGAAACAATCATTCAATAATCCACCATCTAGCCTTTCCAAAGCTGCTTTTCTGTGTTAGGCTCTAATAGTTAAACAGTGAGCAAAACTTTGGAAGTTAGAAATCGGATAGTGTTTATTCTAACTCAAACAGCTTTGGAAAGATTACTTAGACATGGCCTGTTCCCATTTATGTTAACTTTTCTCCAAGACCCTCTTCTGGAACACACCCCATCCTGTTGTTAGCCATGCTGATCATAGTGGTGTCACCAATAAAATAATTTTTGGTGAAACTGAATCAAGATCCTTGAATTTGCAAGATTATGGTGACCCATACATTGATATGTAATTAAAAATAAAATATTACTGTTCAAAACGGCACAAAACTTTAATATAATCTGTAACTATTTTAGTTTTTTGAAGATAGTTTTCTTCTTTTTAGACATTAGACACTTTTACTCTAAAATCTAGATAGGTTAATCAAAACTGAACTTTGCTGGTGTTCTAAACATAAGCTTAGTCTGAATTTTGGGTAACTCAGTACTACGTCTTGGATAAGATTTCTGTTTTTAATAAGAAACATCCTCTCTGGTCACTCTTCCAATTAGGCTTACTAGATCACACAGCACAAACAAATTTGAGAAAACTGACTCAACAGTTATAAAACTCCTGAAATCTTTTGGGAACCCCCACAATTCGTTGCCTGTAATAAAGGCTGCATAATGATCTCCTTTAACTTTATTTTTAATCTCTGAAAAATGTAATGTTCGTTGGTTTGTATTTGAATGCCAAGAAAACATGTTCAGACAAAGTGGTCAATGTAACAGAGGTTTAGAATTCCACTCCAGGCACTCCAGAAGTGGACACTAATCATATTTTACCTTTTAACAATGATAATTTAGCCTATGTCGAGAGATGGCCATGCATTCACTGTCAAGCTCAGTTGCACAGTTGTATCTGAACTTTTGAGACCCATGGACTACATGTAGCCCTCCAGGTTCCTCTGTCTCTGGGATTATCCTGGCAAAAATACTGGAGTGGGTTGCCATTTCCTCCTCCAGGGGATCTTCTTGACCCTGGGATGGAATCTGAGTTCCTTTACCATTGAGCCATCTGGGAAGCCCCATTTAGCCTACATACAAGATGAAATCTAGCATCCTCTTAAGAAATTTTAGTCTAAAATCAAATTAGTCAAGATGAAAAAAATCATTAATTAATAGCTCCTTTATTATTCATTTGGTTGACAGATTTTATTTTTGCCATCTCACCCAGGTAACTTTTAGATGGTATAAATGCAATTCTTAGGCGGCATAGATGAGACAGTGTTACAAATACAAGTCTATGATAACCTCCAAATTTAGAAACAGAATTATCACAAGGCAGTACTTACATTGTCATTCAGAGGGAAAATTAACATTCATCAACAACAAATTTTCAACCATCTTGCTGTTTTATTAAATTTGTTATTTTATTTCTCCTTTGTATTAACCCTATGATGTTGATATTACTCCCATAATATTACAGATGTGAAAGCTGAGGCCTAGAGATACTTCTATGACTAGTATGGGATAGATCCGAGATTGAAGCCCAGATAGTTAGATTCTAGAAGCTTCTCTTTTTTTCAGGCAGTATTCATTAGTGGTTAACAGGCTTCCCTGGTGGCTCAGATGGTAAAGAATCTGTCTGAAATGCAGGAGATGTGCTACTGTTATCATTTTATCATCCAATTGATAGTTGTCAGTAATGAGAAGCCGTTTGTATCTCAAACAGTAACTCATTAAAAAAAAAGTTCTTGTCCACAACAGTTTACAAATGAATGGGATATAAAGTGAAACTAGAATTTCCTTGCCAATTTCATATAACAGTAATTTCCCCCTGAGCATTTTTAATATCACAACTTATCAGAATATTTACCATATGGTCTTCCCTGAGGATCTAGTGGTCAAGACTTTGTCTTCCATTGCGGGCAGTGCAAGTTCAATCCTTGGTCAGGGAGCTAAGATCCCACATGCCTTGTGACCAAAAAACCAAAACATAAAACACAAGCAATATTGTAACAAATTCAATAAAGACTTTAAAATATGGTCTACAATTCCGTTCACCATCGAAACAAAAAGAATAAAATACTTAGGAATAAATCTCCCTAAAGAAACAAAAGACTTGTATATAGAAAACTATAAAACACTGATGAAAGAAATCAAAGAGGACACAAATAGATGGAGAAATGTGCCGTGTTCATGGATTGGAAGAATCAATATAGTGAAAATGAGTATACTACCCAAAGCAATCTATAGATTCAATGTAATTCCTGTCAAGCTACCAGAGGTCTTTTTCAGAGAATTAGAACAAATAACTTCACAATTTGTATGGAAATAGAAAAAACCTTGTATAGCCAAAGCAATCTTGAGAAAGAAGAATGGAACTGGAGGAATCAACCTACCTGAATTTAGGCTATACTACAAATCTACAGTCATTAAGACAGTGTGGTACTGACACAAAGACAGAAATATAGATCAATGGAACAAAATAGAAAGCCCCAAAAAACACTTTAAAAAGAATATTTAGGATATTATCACCCTGCCTTTTATAAAATATGCCCCACTGGTACATAATTTAAAAATTAAATTAGTATAATTAATAAGTTGGACTTCCCTGGTAGCTCAGACAATAAAGAATCTGCCTGCAATGCAGGAGACCCCGGTTCAATCCCTAGGTTGGGAGGATTCCCTGGAGAAGGGAATGGAATAAATTAATTGAAAATTTTTGAATTATCCTTAACATAAAGTTTCAAGATAAACTAAATATAAAAATTAAAAACAGATTAAAGTTAATGCAACAAAGGGCAGTTTTACCTCCAAAACACACTTTTCATCTATTCTTCTAACATTTGAAAAACAATATGGCAGTATGTGCTGAGTGTCAGAAAAGTAATCTAGTTTCTGAGGACTTCAGTCACCTGCTGTAAAACAGGGATACACAGGTTTTATCCTCTTGCCAGGATATACTGGAAATCAAATGAAACACTAGATATGAAGGCACTTTCTATTCCATAGAAGTCTGATCCAAAAAGGATTCCTTATTGTAGATAGTAACACACCTGCTATTTTGCTATTAGTAGCTCATTCATGGTAAGCTAAAAGCATCTATATGTATTTCATTTTTCTCGAAGTCAAAGAAACACAATTTTTTTGTCATAGCTGTTAAATAATTTTTCCATTTTAGGAAGGAAAACTCTATGAAGAAAAACAAAGCCAGGTTATTCATGAATGGTAATGTTAGCTTTCCAAATGCTTTCTGATCCAGGACCACTTAGTCAATTTATAATTTAATGGTATGATGGTCAAGCATATTCAATGCAGATATAGTTCTTACAATTCATGATATTGTGTGGAAAATATGCTGAGTTGCTGCCATCTAAAGTGATACACACATATTAGGACACATTTTATGGTAATAATTTGAATGAATCTGAGAAACATTCAAAATGAATATATTCTTGGTCACTGATTGCAGGAAGATTGGCTAATGTGCCATGTTCATTATTTGTGCAGTCTTTCCTTATTGCTGTATTTGCATGCAAATGACTTAGTTTTTGTCTCTATTTAAGTCGAATTTTCCATTGCAAACAAAGAACTAAATGTAAAACCATGAAAGAAAATTTGTGTGCTCCCTTTATTAAAAGTGGTCCTGAAAAAATAGAACGAGACAGCTGCTGGCAGATTAATCTCATTTCCACATTCTCACTGGAATTTTAACAAGTTTTAAGCAAAACAGGCATTATTTCATCTCATGTAGACTTGCTTCTTTTTTTCAGTAGTGATGGATTCAAGAAGTTAAGTTATTGAGTAAGTCAACTTTGGGGTCTCAGAGAGAGAGTTTGGGGAAGCAAGGGATAAAGAAAGGAACTTGGGTGGGGAAGACAAGGAGGGAGGTCTGGAAAAGTTCCCAACTACACAGATGCAGACCAGTAGGCTGTACCTCATACACATACCAAAAAAGCCCTGAGCCTCATTTTTATGAGTTTACTCCCCGCCTTCCCCCATTCCCTGTCCTCCCTGCACACATATTTCAGAGAAGATCAGTGCCTCTAATCCATGTTGTCATTCAGTTTAATGCACCCAGCAGATTTTGACTGACAGTGAAATGGGTCCATTGCATCACTTTTATATAAAGAACAATTTTAATGTTTTGCCAGAAAGAAAGCAAGTTGAAATACTTTGTCTTCTTGTGTGTTTCCTATTAGAGTGTTTACTTGTTTAATTGCTTCAATTGGCATTTATCTGTGAATATAAATACAGTAAGCTCTCAGAATACCATAATAAAAATAACTCCAAATTAAAAATAATGACAAAAAGCCTTGCCACAGACTGGCGTACTTTTTAACTATGTGTTGAAAAGGGGATTGCTAAACAAATTAATATTTTCAAGAGGATTATAGGAGGAATGTCTAAATCACTAATTCAAATTCTTAGTTCTAACACCACTTTGGCAACTTCTATTTACTGGTAAATACATACTTAAAGCATTGTAGAGCTTCAAAAGTCTCAGATATTATCTATTATAATCCTTTCTTTTTATAGATGAGGAAGTCCAGTGTTTTCAGTAGCAGGTCTTGTAGCTGGGTATATATATGACATATATGACTCTAGTCCATTGGGTATTTCCACTCTTTGTTGTACTATCCATTTAGAGCCTAATCACAATCATAATTTTACTAGAAGTCCCATCCATTGCCAAAAATTGGTTAGCTTTAAAAAATTTATCTTATTCCACTGGTTCAAGGTAATCCAACCATATTATTTAAAAAAACTTATGTGATTCAGGCTTTCCACTAAATCAGGATTGCCTTCTTCCCAATTATTCTTAATTACTGAAGTCTTGTCTTTAGTTGCATTTTGAAGCTTTGCTACTTTTCAAAGTAGGAGTTTAATATTAATAAACAGTAGTAAAATTTTGTTTATATTTGCTATCCTTGTATTTTATCACCTCAAGATAGTTAATAAATCAGTGTCCCTACCATGAATATAAAGAGAAAGGAAATTAACTATAAAAAATGATTTTTAGAAAAATGCACTTGACTTAACTTCAGATTGTGAAATCAGTTTATACCCATGGTCTGATTTATGATACATGATTTGAATTTTTAAATTAATCACCCTTCAAAGCACATTCACATCTGTATAATTCAAAATGTAAAAATAGATTAAAATGTAGGAAGCAAGCCTAGTTTGTGGTTATAAAAATGGAAAAATTTCCTTCAATATTTATTGAAGGGTTCTTTTTTTTAATGAGTGTGGGATTATTTACTTTTTGGACAATGGCTATGCCAATCATCCCAACCCTCATTTCAGTGTCTTATGACAGAGCATGTTGTGTCCTCATGCCTCTTTTTCACTATTCAACATGGACTACGCCCATGTTCTGGTTCTACTTTTCCTGTCAAAGCTTATCTTGCATTTGCTCCATTCTTTACTAAGAGACCTGTCAGATGAGTAACTGGCAGATCTGTTGATACTGCTTTGCATATGATCTATGTCATTGATTCTAAGACACATACTGTTTTTCTGCATTCAACATCTTTAATACAGGGATACATTCTAAAAATCTATGGTCTTTTACCATCAACAAGGCGTAAGTTAGTTGTCATGAAATTTGATCATTGTTGTTTATATGGTCATTACTGCAATGTGTTGTATACTTTCTTGGTACTATATGCATTGGTTTTTTATCTTTTAGTTAATTCATCGTTTTTGGCTATGCTAGGTCTTCATTACTGCACAGGCTTCATTGCTCTAGTTGTGGTGAGCGGTGGGTGGTGTATTCTTAAGTTGTGGTGCATGGGCTTCTTATTGTGATGTCTTTTTTTTGTTGTGGAGCACACATGGGCTTAGTATTTGTGGCGCTGTTTCTTAATTTCCCCATGACATGAGGGACCTTCCTGGACCAAGGATCAAACTCGTGTCCCCTGCATTGGCAGGCAGATTCTTAACCAATGGACCACCATGGAAGTCTCATATTTGGATTGTTTTTAAAATATCTCCCAAAAAACTAAAATGTGATTTCTCATTGAGGCAAAAGTTACTCAGTATGCAAGAAGAGATAGAAAAAGAGCAGGAGGCCTGCATTTCATACTAGTGATTGTGCTATACAGAATAATGCCTCACCTAACAAAGACATCCACACCTTAATTACAGTAATCTATGAATGTGTTATATAGTCAACAGTAATTACTGTTCTTGAGAAGAAGACCTTAAAATAGGAAGATTATCCTGGATGATCCAGGTAAATCCAGTGTAATCACAAGGAAACTTAACAGTGGGAGACAGAGGCAGGAGATAAATCAGTCAACAGGAGATGTATTTACAAAGGAGAGATTCAGACAGATGGCAGTATGAGAATTTGGCCCAGGATGGGCACTTTTGAATGGAACTATGAGCCAAGCAGTGTGGGCAGCCTCTAGAAGGTGTGAAAAAAGAAAAAAAAAGCTTTATTAAGGGCTGCATTCCCCTTGGATGCAAAAGGAGTGCAACTCTGCTGACAGCTTGATTTTAGCTCATTGAGACCCATTTATGACATCTGTCCTCCATAATTGTAAGATAAAGATTTTGTATTGCTTTTAACCTCCACTTTTGTAGCAATTTGTTACAGCTGCAGTAGGAAGCCAGTTACATTAGTGATGAGTGGAGAAATGACACATTCCAAATTTTATTTTAAGGAACAAGCAAAACGTTTTATGAAACTTAAGAAATAAAGGTGCTTACATGTATTATACCACATTGCATTCTTTTTGCTATGTGTGAAAAATGAATATTCACCACATAGGTAGTAACACAACTGAAGGCAGATGACAGAAGTGGCCAAATCTTGTGGAGCTAATAAAGGAAATTGGAAAGCAACAAAACACAGATGTAACCAATTCAAATAATCATATAGAAGTATCATTAAAGCATTAAGTAACAGTTTGATTTTTAACTTTTTTTCTTTCTGAGGTGTGCATAATAATGGAATTTTTTAAAAGTGATGTCACCTTTCATTCAATGAAGTGAAATAATAGTAAGGAATTTTATATCAAAATTAACTCAAGTTAATTGTGCTTACTTTGGAAAATACAGAAATGTATAATAAAAAAAATGACATTTTCCATAATTCCCTGGTTTGGGTCAGGATAATCTTGTTCATGTGATAAAAAGCAATCCCCAAATCTCAGTTGCTGAAGAGACAAAGATGAATTGCTTGCTCACTCTACCTGTCAATTGTGATTTGGCAAGAAGAGTCTCTATTTATAATAGCTACTCAAGGACCAAGGTTGGTGAAACAGCGATTGTGTTGAACATTAATTACTGTTTGTCATGTCAGCAACAGAGGGGTTTTGAAAAGTCTAACATTGCAAACTAAATGCTGCATCCCATTAGTGACATATTATTATTTCTGCTCACATCCCACTGGCAAGAAGTAGTTATATGGTTCCATCAAACCAGAAGGAGGGCAGGAAATACAATTGTATCATGTGTTGGGAAGGCTGAAATTTTAACAAACAATGGTTAATGACTACCGCATTTAACATGAGACAACCACCATTATTATTAAGAAACTAATGCATTTTCATCTAATTTTTAATGTATATGTATTATTAAAGAAATTGAGACTCAAATGTACGTACAATTTTACTTAATGTTACATAGTAACATTTTCCAATGTAATTAAATATTGTTATAAAAACCACTTTATGTAATGGCTAATATTCCACCTCATGTATTTATATTAACATTCCTTTTTTAGATATTTGCAGTGTATTTTGTTATTTATGCAATTATAAATAATGCTGTGGGAACATTCATATAAATTCATGATGATAATATCAAGTACTGGCATTTAGTATCTTAAGGTATAAAATGAGCAAAATGAGAATTTTAGTAGCTATAGCATGCCAAGTAAAGGCTAAGATATTCTACTAGTCTAGTAGATACCATGTAAATGACACGAAATAGAGTTATAATTTCTCAGTAACTGATAGACACCTCAAATCGAAAGATATTTTCTTAAAGTTATATGTTTAACTGCTGGAGAATGCCACTTCCAGCAAAAAAAAAAAGGAAATCTGGAAGAGACCAGATTTAATCTCTTTTCTAAAATAAACATACAGACAATAGGCAGTAAAGGACAGGAACCCTGAAGATGTACTTGAATGAAGTAAGCTGTATGATTTCCCCAGTTTACTACTTTGAGATAGTTTCTAGGCTATGGTGCAGATAGGGGAAAGCCAGGCCAAATCCTATGGAGTCACTATGTTGAGGAACTTGGAGTCTGGAGAAATTGAGCTAACTACAATACATAGGGCAGTGTGTTGGAGATGAGAGTGTTCACAACGTTCTAAGTGAATGCAAGGAATATGAGACATTTGAAGTGGCAAGGAAAAGTAAGAAAAGCATTTAAGAGTACCAAAAGAAGCCAAGCCTGTATATGCCAACCCTCAGGCCTGACCAGTTTTCTTTCCTCAAAAGAATATTGAAAAGAATACAGTAGTCTCCCCTTATCCACACAGGATGTTTTCCAAGATTCCCAGGAAATGCCTGAAATGATGAATAGTACCATACTCTATATATACTGTTTTGCTTATACATGCATACCCTATGATATAATTTATGAATTAGGCACAGTGATTCATAGTAATTAATAATAAATTAGAATAGAATGATTATAGCAATATAATGTAATAAGTTATGTGAATGTGGTCTTTTCCTCTCAAAATATCTTATTGTACTATACTCACCCTTCTTGTCATGATGATATGAGATAATAAAAATTCCTGCATAATGAGATGAAGTGAGGTGAGTGAATAGGTATTGTGTCATAGCATTGGACTATTATTGACCTTCTGACGAATCATGAGAATCATATGCTTTGGGTGATCCTGGACCATCTAGCTATTATGATGTCAATGGCTGGATATTATTAGGAGAATATGATACTGATGGTTGGAGACCTCCAGTAGGATAAAGTGGGATGGTGTGAGATTTTACCACACTATTTGGAACAGTGTACAATTTAAAACTTATGATTTGTTTATTTCTGGAATTTTCTGTTCAATATTTTTGGACCTTGATTGAATGCAGGTAACTCACTACTTAACTGACTGTAATTTTTTATCTTGTGTATGAAGTAACTGCCTGTGTCAGGGTGAAGAAACCCTGAGGGAAGTTTTGAGAATAGTACCTGGGACATACATGGGGCCGAGAACATTGCCTTTTCCCAGAAGTCAGACTGTGATACTTCATTGTTCACGGGGCATTGGGAAGATTACTCAGAAGGTTCTTGACTCATTAGTGGGGAATAAATAGTGATAAGCTAATCCTTAGCTTAATGAAATTAAAAGAACCTTACTCCTTGGAAGAAAAGCTATGACCAACCTAGACAGCATATTCAAAAGCAGAGACATTACTTTGCCAACAAAGGTTCATCTAGTCAAAGCTATGGCTTTTCCAATAGTCATGTATGGATGTGAGAGTTGGACTATAAATACACCTGAATGTGAAAGAACTGATGCTTTTGAACTGTGTTATTGGAGAAGACTCTTGACAGCCCCTTGGACAGCAAGGAGAGCAAAACGAGTCAATCCTAAAGGAAATCAGTCCTGGATATTCATTGGAAGGACTGATGCTGAGGCTGAAACTCCAGTACTTTGGCTACCTGATGAAAAGAACTGACTCACTGGAAAAGACCTTGATGCTGGGAAAGATTGAAGGCAGGAGGAGAAGGGGATTACAGAGTAGGAGATGCTTGGATGGCATCACCAACTTGATGGGCATTAGTTTGAGCAAACTCCAGGAGTTGGTGATGGACAGGGAAGCCTGACGTGCTACAGTCCATGGGGTTGCAAAGAGTTGGACACGACTGAGCAACTGAACTGATCTGAAGCTATCCTAGCTCTGGTTCTGCCTAACACTTCTTAAAAGCATGACTTGAAAGGATAAAACCATTTCCAAGTAATTTTGTTTATCTATATCTATATAGTTTTTTTCCTAAAGCTCTGTTCTGGGATATATAAAATTACTTAGAAGTCCCCTGGACAGCAAGATGATCAAACCAGTCAATCCGAATGGAAATCGATCCTGAATATTCATTGGAAAGAGTGATGCTGAAGCTCTAATACTTTGGCCACCTGATATGAAGAGCCATCTCATTGGAAAAGACCCTAATGCATGGAAAGATTGAGGGCAGGATGAGAAGGAGATGACAGAGGATGAGATGGTTGGATGGCATCAATGACTCAATGGACATGAGTCTGGGAAAACTCCGGGTGATAGTGAAGGACAGGGAAGCCCGTTGTGCTGCTGTCCATGGGGTTGGAAAGAGTCAGACATAGCTTTGTGACTGAACAACAATATAATATAAATATATATAAGTGTGTGTGTGTGTGTGTGTGTGCGCGCGCACGCACGCATATTATTTCAACAAGGGCAAACTTATAAATTCAGACATGGGAAGAATTAGGAAAATACAACTCATAATGAATAGAAGAATTAAACAATTGAAATTTACTTAGATATTAGATGGTAGCAGATAATGACATTAAACCAGTTGTTATAAATGTATTATATATGTACATAAAGATAACCAGAGATATGAAAGATATTTGAACAGATTTAAATAAAACATCTAGGGATGAAAACTATAATATGTGTAATGAAAAATTCACTGGTTGGGATTAATGGCAGATTAGGCATTGGAGATGAAAAGATTAATAAATTCAAAGACATAGCAACAGATACTTTCCTATGTTAAGCAAGGGAAGAAAAAATAATTCAGCTAAAGAAAAGCATTTCTGAGTCCTGGGATAACTTTAAGGAGCCTGATATACATAGAATTCATGTCCTTAGAGGAGAAGAAAGAGAGGGAAAGGCAGACAAGATATTTCGAGAAGTAATGACCAAATTTTTTCCCATACTGATAAAAACTGTAAACCTTGTGATCCCAAAAGTTCAAGGAACCTCAGCCACAAAAACTCAAGAAAAAGTACAAGGCATATCAGTATTAAATTGATTAAAACCAGCAGTGAAGGTTAATCTGAAAAGCACACAGAGGAAGGGGAACTAAGATTGCGGAGGAATAGGACGGGGAGACCACTTTCTCCCCAATAAATACACCAACAGAACATTTAAAAACCGAGCAAACTCCATAAAACAACATCTGAATGCTGGCAGAGGACATCAGGCATCCAGAAAGGCAGCCCATTGCCGATGAAAAAAGGTAGGACGAAAAAAAAGTAAATAGAGAGGCAAAGAGGTAGGGATGGAGATCCGTCCCGGGAAGGAAGTCTCAAAAAGAGAGAGGTTTCCGAACACCAGGAAACATTCTCCCCAGTGGATCTGTGGTGAATCTCAGACGGCAACATAACCGGGAGTAAAAACAGATAAATAATTAAGCCCCCCAGATTACGTCTCTAACTGTAACTCTCAGTGGAGTGGAGGCCCGGGCACCCCATCCCCCACTAGCCAGCTTGGACTGCTCAGGGAGGGGCAGGCCGTGGGCTTTGGGAGAGGACTGGAACTGAACGCCAGGGGCAGCCTGAGGGAGCTAACCAGAGATAGCAAACTAGACTGTGGGGCAGCTTTCCAGCGGAAGAGCCCCTGCCAGGCCCGGGCACTGAACAAAGTGCTGCTCGGAGTCAGTCAGCTGCAAGAGGCAGGGCGGCTGGTCGGAGCTGGGCGGCTGTGGGCTGCGGACCAGCCCAGCCCCCGCCGGAGAGCAGCAGGCACAACGCGGCCCAGGTGAGGCTTCTGCTGCCAAACCACGGGCAGAATTAGGTGCTAACCAAGACTTCTGGGGACTCTGGACGAACGCCGCCAGTGATCTGCGCTCCACACACCTGAGAAGGCGTGCCCAGCTGCAAGCCAAGAAAACCTAGCAGCTGGGCTGGGGGAGGGGAGAAGCTGCAGCCCCCAACTGCGCCGGGTGGGCGACTGAGAGCCTGAGCAGAAGGGGCGGGGAAAGCGCACTCGCCAGGAGCGGGGACAAACCCCACAGCGCTGAACAGACACTGAAGAGACCAGCAAACAGAAGACGCTAAAATAAGCAGAGGGAACCGCTTTGGAACAGACAGGAGCAACAGATTAAATCCCTGCAGTTGGCACAGACTGCATAGAAAGGAGTCTATAGGCCGTGAGACGTACAAGCCGGACCAAGGAACTATCTGAAAATGAACTGACCCCTCACTGTATGCAACAGCACCAGAGAAAGCCTGACATATAATTTTACTAGGATCATCTTTTAAATTTTTAAAACTTATTT
>ML661247.1:2280668-2380616 GCA_007570785.1 Antilocapra americana
CCATGGCGGTTTCATGTCATTGTATGGCAAAACCAACACAATAAAGTTAAGAAAATTAAGAAAATAAATAAATAAAATTTCATGTACCACCAAAATAAAGCACACAGAGAATAATGAACAAACTTAAAGGGCTAACTCTATGTGGTATCGAAATTCATTATGTAGTTAGAAAATATATATAGCAGTGTGATTTTAGCCTTCATGATTGTCAAATCAATGGAGCAGAATAAAGAGCTGGCAAAGAGATTTGCAAATATATGGACAACTGATTTTGACCAAGGTACAAAGAAAAGACAGTGGAAAGAAGATAGTCTTTTTAGCAAATGTTATTGGCCGATTAGATATTTATTCATAAGAAAATGAATTTTTCTTAAATGATTAGTATGTTGCACTATATACAAAAATTAACTCAAAATAGATCATAGACCTAAATGTAAAATCTAAAGGTGTATCTCTTGTAAAGGAGTAAGCAATTTATTACCTATTTTTGTCAATAAAGTTTTATTGGAAAAGTCCAGGACAGCAGAGTTGAATTGCTGTATTTTTAAGACAATTTAGAGAGAGAGAGAGAGAATGAGAGAGTGAGAGAAACTGACACAGAGAGACTGACGTACACACAGAGAATAATTAAGAGATTATGTGTTTGAGTATCTGGCATCTGTGTAGCATTCGCAGAGAGTCTTTACTGAGTTTGAAGGCAGTAGCATAGTGAAAGGTATTTTGCTTGCTGATATTTTCAAAGAAAGTCTTTGTGTAAACCATTCTTTTCAGTTATGTAATTAACAACTAATCAGTCATTGATTTTATCACTGTGTTTTTCCTGTACAGAGGTTTCAAGACTGTAAGCCTGGGGGTCATATAATTCCGTGGTTTTCTAGAAGGACTATAAGTGCCTCAGAAGTCCACATGTTCACAAATTGCCCATCCATGACAGGTGCTTGAAATTCTACCATCGGTCTGCACCACAGTTACTTAAAATGTTGACCCTTTTAAAATTGTTCTTTCTGTGAATGAGTTGTTTTTAAAAGCCTGCTGTGAATGGGGGATTTATAAATCATGAAATCACCTTTCATTTGGTTAGGTCAAAAAGGTGGTACAAAAGGGCACCCAAGATGAATCTAACTTTTGCAGTTTCACTGAGGCTACCCTATGACATTGCACTGAAATATCTTAAAGGAATCAGTTCAAATTGTAGCACGTTTCAGCCCAACATAGCTATAGTATGAATACTAGCACTTGCTTTTTCTCCTTCTGCTTATTGAGTGCTGATATTACCACAAATAGTAAGTAACTAAATAGAAGTCACTTCCCTTTCCTCCTCTAATACCAGAACACCCAGATGCAAAATAAAATGTTCAGTCTTCCATCTGGATATTTTGTCTTCATGATGCTAAATGTACAACTGCTTGCATAGTGCTGAACTGTTGATGACATTTTTCTTGTGCCCTTACAATGTTTTGCTGCTGGTAATGCAAACACCATATCAAATTAGAAGCTTGACTCCTCAGCAGATTGCTCAATTACATCACAAGCCACCTCCACTTCATTGGGCCCTGTTCATCTGGTGACAACTTCGTATAATGGTAAAAAAGTGTGGACAATGTGGGTATATTGCTAGGGTCCAAATCCTTATTCAGCTGCATGCTAGCTATATCATTAAAAGAATTTGTCTTTCCTTGCCCATTTCTGCAGGTGCAAGATGAAGATAATAAGCATACCTAATAGAATTGTTCCCACAGTTAACTCCAATAAATGTAAAGTGTCAAGAATATAATGAATGTTCAATAAACGCTATATTTTTGTTCTTCCTTGTAGGAAAGTATCTAATGATGCCGTGGAGCTACCTTGAAACTGCAGAGGGATGACCATGGGGACTTCTAGGTCCCCAAATTATTTTCTTGCATTTGTTAAAATAAGTCTACAGTGACTTGAATGGTATGGATGCAAAGCCAGTTGAGAAATCGAAGTGCAGGACCTTGAAATGTCCTTCAGGCACATGCAAGCCTGCTTGGGCATGTGATTCTATTCTTTTCCCTGGGTTTACAATGTAAACAAGCCAGGGGGGTCTTCTTAAGTAGCTACATGATTATAAACAGGGCTAATAGCTACTTCTAATCTTACCTACTCAATGCTGGAGGAATTTCCTCTTATTAAGGACTTTGTCTTGGATTTTGGATTTAAGATTTTATAAGCTACATGGAACAAGAGAGGGAAAATAAGCCATTTAGTTTCATACATTCCAGTTGCCTTGGAAACAATTGTCGTTTAGAAGTGTTCCCTATGGACACAGCTGCTCATTAAAGAGGTTATTATTTTTTTGTTTATGGATCACCCCTTAGCAAAAGTGAAGGAGCCAATGTTGATCCTAAGATATGTTCTGACACCCTTTTGAGTTCTCTTTGGCCCCTCAATTCCAGGCGTCTGGTGCCTTCCTAATGGCTTGGATTTTCCAAGTTATGAAGGAAAGAGATCTGGTAAATTAAAATTGAGTGTCAAGATACTTAATCTATTATCTCTGTTAGAAATTTCGAAAGAGATTGCTCATAAAGTGTAAATCCATATTGGTTGGAGTTGAACTATAAATGGTCTCAATGAAAGAAGTACACAGTGCATACAGAGATTAGGAGATTCTAATCTTTATATCCCAACTGCCTATCATGCTGCAGTATAAAGACAACCCTACCTTGAGCTCTTATCAAGTGGTAATTGTCAGAAAGCTAAACTATTCAAAATTAAATAATTATAACTACCATTCCCCAAGTGTCAGTAAGCCTATGGAGTTGAAATAACCTTGGAAGAGAAATAGTGTAAGATTAAAAAAAAAAAAAAAAACTTTGATCTGCGACCTATCAATCAATTTGAGAATTGTTTAGAAAAATCACACTGTGGTTCAGACACCCAAAGCTTATAAAGGTCAAGGGAATTACTTTCAGTTCAAATATCTATAATGTTTTGGAACAAACAGCTCTAGACACTCAAAACTGATTTTTTGTGGATTAGAACTGTGTCTGCTAGCTTGCTAAGTCATTACCCTTTATTTTCCATATAAATAAAATGCACCATTTTTTAATGAGAATTTTGATATAAAGCTAAACAGAAGGTTCAACATTGATATTATTATGTGTGATTTTAGTGTATTTTATAAAAAAAAACAACTTAGAAAACAATTCCTTAGAAATGAATTTCTAGCAAATAGCAAAACATTGTGAATTAGGAATCCTTTATAATTCCTATATTTCCCCCCTGCTTACAGAATTCTGAACACACGTCTGTCAAAATAGCCATGAGATGATTTAAAATTTTCGTTATATGAACTAAATCAACATAGATTGGAATGAAAGCACTATATGATTTTGTAAGCAGCAGGACTGAAAGCTTTACGTTTCAAAAACATGAAACTGGATGGACAGGCCCTGAATTGCTTGAATAGCTTAGTTTATGGAAGTAGGGACAGATCTAAATCTTAACAAAGAGCTTAATTGGATATAGATATGCCTTTTTTGACACTTAAAATGTTGCAACAGGGTTCTTTGCTAATATGTGCTATACATCTATCCATACTCATAGATAAAAGAACTCATATTTCTATAAGGGGAGTGGGGGACACTTCCCTATATGGCCACTACTCATATAGGGCTATATTGCCGATCTCCTGAGGTAAAATCATGTTCAAAATAAGATGCAGGTAAATTCTATACCAATGATAACCCTTCCCATTCCCAGTATACAAACCCAGAGTCTGTTATCTGCACCCACTTTTTCTGGCCAATGCTCCTGTCTGAAAAGGATGACATGGCAGTCATTCTCACCTTACAATGAACTTAATTCATCATGTGTAATAAGAAAATGTATTTTTAAAGTATATTTGTACAGTTATATACATTTAGTTATGCACTATGTAAAAAATGTTATGTTTTGTATGAAAGAGAAAACTTGCTCAGCTTCACTTTAAGGGAGATGATTTAAATTAGCCTAGACAGAAATGTTACTATATGCTTCCATTAGCAACTCAGTTTTACTTTTAGGGAGATGATTTAAATTAGCCTAGGCAGAAATGTTACTATATGCTTCCATTAGCAACTCAGAAGAAAGGAAGCAGATTTGAATGAAACCCAGATCTGAACATGAACCATAGAGCAGAGGTTTTGTTTAAAGAGAAAAATTTCTGCAGATCCTTCTGAAAAGAAGTTCTTTTATTCTTAAAACAATTTAGTTTTCTTTTATTTGGGTTTTCACAAAGTAATTATAGACAAAGCTGTGTAAAAATTCAATTTTGTTACAAAACTATGAATAGATTGAGAGAGGAAAATGAAGCTTGTATAAAAGTAAATGTATCCATCAAATAAGAAAAGAAGGTAACTGATACTTAGTATCATTCATTTTCTTTTTTGTATTGTTCATTTGAGGAACAGATGTAATTACTTACAGCTTTACTCTCTGTGTGTAATTTTGAGACTGTGAACAAAAAAATGAACAGAATATAGCTCATTATCCAGTTATACAAGGGTTTAGTTGTAACCCACTACAGTCAGCTATCAACTGTGCCCTGATGGGAATTCAGGATGAAAAAACAGGATGAAGCACCCTGTGCTTTGGATAAGCAAGCCCTTAGATAGTAAGATGCGTATCTCAGGATGAATTTCAGTGACCCCAGATACTTGTAACTTTCCAAACATATAAAAACACTAAAATCATTAACTTGAGAGATCTGTCCTTTGTGATTTGCAATTATCGTTTACTTAGATGTTTGACTTCAAGCATTCCCAAGTATTTCCATATATATAAATATATATGTATATACATATGCATACATATACACACACATATATATATATAAGTATCTATAGAGGCTCCTCCTCTATCTCTTCTGGGGCAGTGTACTTGTGGTACTGAGTGGTTGCCTCCCAAACTATAGTCCTCAGTAAGATCCTGTTGTTCTTCAGTCACTAAGTCACATGGGCCTCTGTGCAACCCCATGGAATGAAGCATGCCAGGCTTCCCTGTCCTTCACTATCTCCTGGAGTTTGCTCAAACTCATGTCTGTTGAATCTGATGCCATCCAACCAACTCATTCTCTGCCACTCTTTCTCCTCCTGCCCTCAGTCTTTCCCAGTGATAGCTTATGGTGAACAATGTTGGATTCGTGATCTCCAAAGAAGATTTCATTTTCAGGGCCAGCGACCAGGCTTGATCACTGGAAAAGAATATATTGCCTGTTGAGCAGTTAATGATTATATGAAGATTCTTTAGCTCCCTCAAACCAATAAATCTAATCTCTTCAGATGAGCTCTATGTGTCTGTTAGAGCATATCTGAAACACTTAGCCAGGCAGTTTACAACATAATCTTAGCTTTCAGTTCCAGCTTGCTTAAAGTCTCAAAGTTAATATAAGGTGAGAGTTTAGGGCCTTCTCAGATGTTTCCTGAGTATGTGCACAGTCCTAGTAGGTGGACAATTCTACATATGCATGTGGCCTTCTGAATAAAAGAGAATGGTAAAAAAGGAAAAATCTAAGTTGAGTGAAAGCATTCTAGTCTGAAATGTGGTTTTAAGAGTCTTCTGCAATGTCATTGGAGAGTCCATGAGCCAAAGTCTCCAATCAGAGTAGTCCTGCATATCTCAGATATGGACCTGTCTTAGTATCTCTGTTGTGCTCAATTATTTACTGGCTGAGAGCAACCAGCAAAAAGAATGCCCTCTGAATATAACAAGCACAGTGATGGATTTCAAAGTGCTATACCTTGGACACAGGTCAATTGAACTCCCTACCATCAGAGAAGTAAGAAGCAAAATCATGCCATTATGCATGGCAATATAAATTTCTTGATATATTTCTATGTCAATTTGGCAATAATTTTCAAATTTGTAAAGCTTGTTCTCTTTCACATAGCAATTCTATATTTAGGAATTTCTCGTATAGAAATATTCATGTAAATATGTAACAATATATGCAAGGTAATATTTATTGGGTCATCATTTTTCATTGTTAGAAATTGGAATCAGTTTAAAAGTTCATTATTAGGGGGCTGGAAATCTATATACCAATAAATATGATATTAAACAGGATTTTTTTGAAATACCTGTTTTAACATAAAAAGGAATCCCAGGGAGGAAAGCCCAGTAAAAAGGGAATGAAATTACATATCTTCCTGAATATAAGCTGAATTTTTAGCTCCAAAGTATTCTCTCATAAAAGAGATCCCTGTAAATTCCCTTTCATATTACAAGATCTTTCTCAATTACTTTACTGTGAACAACTACTTGAGTACAATATATCAGTATAAAGTAACCTCAGTTAATACTAGTTTTCATTGTTTATAGAAATTACCAGTGATAATCAGGGAGGGAGGGAGAATCAGAGGAAGATAAAAAATTAATAATAAATTTTGAATGATTGTCAATGAAGCAGGGAGAGGCTCTCATAACTGCAGATTTTGCATGCCATTTTAAAGAAGCCTTTTAAAGACTACTTAAAAAGAAATATGTGATTATATTGTAGAAATAAAGTACATATTTTGACTTAGAGTATATTTCCAGTGTCAATATTACATGTAGATTCAAAAAGTAGTTTTTTTCCTAAAACATTTTAAATGGAAGTGAATATGTTGTGCTCTGGAAAACTGTGTTAGGTCACTCAAGAAGAAACTTCAGTGATGATTACAACTGATGTGTTAGTCTAGCGTGCATCTCATTGGGCTAAAATCAGGACATCAGCAGAGCTGCATTTCTTTTTGAAGACTCTAGGGAATGGTCCATTTTTTTGGTTTTTCAAGCCTGTAGAAGCCACCCACATTCATTGACTCCTGGCCCTCCTCCTCCACCTCCAAAGCCGGCAGCAGCAAGCTTAGCCCTTTTCACACTACCATCTCTGTGGTTTTCTGCAGTTCACATTATTCCCTCCTGTTAAGGATTCATGAGATTAGACCTACCTAGATTAACAGAATAATCTTCTATCTCAAGATCCTTATCCTTAATAATATCTGTAAAGTCATTTTTGTCATGCATAGTAATATATTAACAGGTTCTGGGGATTAAGACATTGATATCTTGGTGGTTGGGCATTATTACACTTTTCACATGGTTACTTAAAGAACATAATTAAAATCAGTTATCAGTTAGTGTCATTTTTTGACTCATGTCAACAGAACAATAAATATCAATCTACGCTATGTTTATTGTATAAACCACCGGATGAGGTGCTATGAATTAAAATATAGAGACATATGAAAGAGGCCCTCCTCTAAAGAGGACATTGTGTTATTGTTGGATCATCAGGAACATTCATGAAAACACAATTATCAATAAAAGGCCTATATGCTGTCAAGTTTATTTGTTTAGCCATATTTATTGAGTACCTACTCTGCTGTTATAGCTTTTCATGATATTGTAGGAGTGAACACAATGCCTCTACCTTCATGAAGCTGATTTTCAGCTCAGGAAAACAATAAGAAAATAGACTAGTAGATATGCTGTAGTAATAAACAGTGTTAAGTGCTATGGTGGGTAACTGAACAGAGAAGAGCAAAATGGCTATTTTTTAAAAAGATAGCCTTCTCTGAGACTTGAATGAATGAATGTAACAGAGAGTTGTTCACTTGACTAGAGTAATCCTGGATGCTTCATATAACAAAATAGAATATATGTCATTAGCGAATAAGTTCAATTAACAAATGGAAATAATATTTCTCCTTGTGTCCTCCAGGATATGTTTACCAGAATTCACTAAGGTAGCTGCTAAAACTGCAAATTCTCAGGCCCCAGCTTTAGACCTACTGAACCAGAATCTCTGTGGATGGAGGTTAGGAATATAACAGGTGATAGTTTATTTACTACACTGAACTATGGAAAACCCCAAGATAGAGTCTGAAAGCATTCAAATTTAGAAGAGAACTGCACCACTCTTATACTACAACAACATGTCACTTTTGGTATGCTTGTGGAAGTAATGAGTCAAGTAAACTGGCAAAACCAATGGCTCAAACTGAAAGGATGTTTTCCCCCAAGTTATGGAGTTTAAAATCTTTGTAGAATGATGAAGTAGCAAGTATGAATAGCTAAGCAATCAATGTTAAAAAAAAACTTTTATGATTGTTAGCAGTATTCATATTACTAGCAATATTAAGTGCTACTATTAATGGTAGCAGTGTACAAGATAGACTGGATGTAAGGGTATTTATAATGAGGGAAAGCATGATAAATATATTGGAATTAATCATCAGAGCTAGGCAGATTTCAATATAATCAAAAGGATAGATATAGAGGTGATTATGAGGTAAGTAAAAATGGGACTTGGTTACTGTGCTGACTGTGAGAATGAATGGTCAGGAATGACTCTGATTTTTAACCTTGATAATTGGCAAAAATGGGTTTGCTGATTATTATGGAACACCATTAGCTAGCTTGATGGGGGCAGTACTCATAAAAAATTATATAAAAGTGTACCAGAAAAAGCTATTACTTGTTCCTGCAATTTTTCTAAATTTTATAGCAATCTAAGAAATACAATTAGAGCCTACTCTTGTACCTCTACTCATGCTAACCACATGAAATAACCCCTTGCATTTAGGAATCAATGTATAAGAAAAACTTTTAATATTAAAAAAAACCCCAAAACTAGTCCTTTATAGCCATTAGTAATTTATTCGTTGACGAGAAAGTAGTGTCTAATTGCACTTTTATGATTGCCATTATTACTAGCATTTTAGAGAAAATTTATATTATTTCACATGTAGTTCTTCATTAATAGCATATACACTTAAACATAAGAATACATTAAGTAATAATTACTATCATTTTATAAATTATAATATTTCAATTACCTAGTGATCCATGTAGATCAAACCTCATTTTAAAAATTATTTTTAAGGCCAAAGTACACATTTTTATAAATCAAGATGTGGTAAGATATGCTCAAAGGTAAGTAACAACTAACTTGTGATTAGAGTTTGCCATGCATTTGAATTGTCTGGGAATGTGAAAACTATGTGCTTTATCATTCTCTCTCTTTCTCTTTCTCTCCTCTCTCTCCCTCCTTGGCAGTCTGAGCTGTCATCCATCACAGGGGATACACTTCACATTTTCAGTTCAACCACATTAACTACTTGTTTTTGAAAAATAACACTACTCTTTAGAAAAACATTTTAAAAATGAAATACAGAGTCTACACAAGATTTACAGCTTCAATGTATAATCGAAATTACTCAAAATATGAAAATTCAAGGAAATGACAGACTTTAAAAGAAAAATCAATGGAGAGCAACTTCAAGATTTTGTAATGGTTTTGTTACTTTAAACCTCAAGATTTTAAAAGCACCGTTTTGTAACTATGATCAGAGATGCAACGAAAATGTGCTTGTTTTGACTGAACAGAAATCTCAGTAGGAAAACAATTTATATATGAACAAAAGGGAGGGGAAATTCTAGCATTAAATATATAATGCATTACAGTAAAACAAATGACTGAATAAACTTAACAGCAGAATGAGAATGTCAAGGGTGAAAAAAGTCAGGAAATTTAAAGACAGATTAATAGAAATCCCATCTATGGGATTTTTTAAAAGTCCCATCATTTTAAAAAAAGAAAGAGAAGATATCTAACATTGTGTAACTTGGTTCCAGAACAAGAGAAGAGAGAATAAAGTGAAAACAATTGAATAAATAATGGCAAACAAAACTCACAAATGTACCAAATATATAAATTGACAGATTTATGTAATTCACTAAAGCCCAAGATAAACCACAACTAGACATATTACAGTTTACTCGCTTAAAATGAAAACTAAAGAGAAAATTTAAAATCAAGAAAAAATAGTGCATTATTCAAGGAGAATGACTTAATAAATAACGATGTTACAAAAGAAAAAATGGAGATCAGTAGTTAGTAGGAAAACAAGTTTAAGTGCCAGAAAAAAAATCTGATATCCAGCCTTCATTAATAAAAGCAAAACACACATTTTTAGATACAAGAAAATGTAAAATAATTTGTCACTAACAGGCTTGCATTCCTATAAATAATTATGAAAGAAGCTTTTCAGAATTAAGTAAAATAACACCAAAAGTAAATGTGGAAATTTGTTAATAAAAACAGAATTATAAATCATGTTATTTCAAAACAAAACAAAATACTAATATAATCTCTATCATTTGTATTTTAATTGAGTAGTTATTGTCATACTTTACTTGAGGCTCAGGATACTCATTATGACAGTGACCTTTGAAATAATGTGCATCAAGTATGATAGTTTAATTTCTATAGAAATTATGAAAGCTTTGTGTGTATCAAGGAAATTTCTCTAAATTTATTCTTGCAAAGATTTGATAGAGAAATCTGATTTTTAAATGGTAGAGTAAAAAAGGAATTTTCTACTTTAACATTCTTGAAAATCACACCAAAAAAAGTTAACACCATGCCATAGAAAAAAAGATTTATCAATGTCCTCTGATATTTGATTAGCTATGAAACTAATGTGTCTAGACAGTGATCTAGAGAAGAATTACTGTACTTTGCATCTTCCCTATTCAACATTATTTTAATAATATGAAAGATGTGCTTTTCAAAATCAGAAGTCATATGAATATAATTTTCATTTATTGTCCAACTCCATTTTTCTCCTATTAGCATTCTATTATTATAGGTTAATTTGACATGATAATAGTTAAAAGCCTGTGTAGAAAGCTTCATAATCATTGTAATAGGAGCCAGCATTTATGGAAATGTCACTATATAACATGCATTTTGCTAAGTGCTATATAGGAATAAGCTCCTTTAATTTTCACAAGTCTCTAACTCTCAAACATACTATCATCAAATAGCCTATGATGCCTATTTTGTATCAAATATATATCATAATGAATCATTTCATTGTTTAATTCCAAAGTGAATTATCCAGTATAATATAAGTAGCCTGCTCTTTTGGAGAAGAAAATAATGCAAAGCAGTGTAAGTCCTTAGGTTTAATATTTGAACAAATTCCAAAGAATAATCTCTTTTTTAATCAAATGCGTGGAATAATGAAATTTAAAACCAAAGTTAAAATTAAGGAATTGTGTTTCTCTGAAAGACCAATCTATGACCAATTATTGATTAATATATTATTCTTACTAATAATATAATGCATTTTGACTTAAGAATATATAGTAAAGTTTACATTTTTTAAGATGTCTTTTTCCCAGAAATCATGAAACATTACACTCATCATACTCATTTAATTTCTACTTAAATCAGGGTTTCCCCAAATAAGAATTTAGAAGTAATCTCAAATTTTTTGAACATTTAGTCTATGTAAGCCCTTTACATCTATGCTTTAAACAAACAAAAATACTCTGAAAGGGTCACTGCATTATTCTCTTCAGTCTAAAGGTATAGAAAGATTGGGAAAATATAGGAGACTTGATAGAGGATACACAATAATTGTGGGAGTCTCATGTAATAGGACTTTTCTTATTGCCCTTCAGTTGTCCACTAGAAGCCACTAAAAAAAGAGTTACTAAGTATCTTTTTCTAAAAGTCTCCCCATCAACCTGCCCAAAATTCAGTCCAGATGTTACATTGCAGGTATCCTAAATTACCCATACTGTGATCAACCACCACCTTACTATACCCCAATATATAATGCGAGTACTAGATAAAGTACAGTGCTATCAAAGTGATTCCTCTGCTTCCTTGTGACAGTGGGGAAAGAGTGCTGTTTTCTTCTTGAAAATTACATTGTGTGGCATTCCAAGGAAAATCATAAGGAATTTTATCACCTGGCTAGATATTTGCTTCAACAGTCAGCTTGTTATTATGTCCCTATTCCAACTTGATAAGAAAGGAAAAGAGAGAGACTTGGGGCAAGAACGAAGGACTTGAAGAAGAGATGGCAGTGGAGCAGCCTGCACTTCAACTGTTCAACAAAGGAACACCTAAGTACAACAAAGGAACACCTAAGTACCTCCACTTTAAGTGGTTACTGAGGGAAGTAGCTGCTGTGTGTGTTCTCTGCTTGGACTACTTGCCAAAGAAGTTGGTAAGGGTTGAAAGGATGGGAATTGGGCTGTGAGAAAGTCCTAGGTGTCCTGAAAAATACTCATGTGTACACAATGGAAAAGCATTTCGGTGCCTGTGACATAGAGGACAGAGACAATGTGTTTGGTAGTCAGAAAATCAATAGCAGTAACCAAGAAGTCTGCAAAATGTTATCAGTTAATTCAAGAGGTACTTTCCAACTTTTCCCCACCTTTTCTCCTTGTAACCTGTAGTAGAGGAGAATTAAGAACTAAGAAGAAAGAGGATGAAGGTTATTAGCAGAGTATGCCCTCTTCTCAATTCCTGGCCTTGTAGGTCTGTGGATAACCTTCGTTGGTGCTTGTAATGAGACTGAAGTTTTAAGCTTGACATCTTTTTCAATTATGAATTATACATACAGACGCATATAAAATAAACCTATACATGTCTAAGAATAATTGTAAAAACAATTACTCAATATTGTACCACTTAACACTTCAAAATTCTCTCAGGACAGTTCATATGTTCTACTTCATACTTTGTACTTTTTATGTTATATTTCCTACTTCCCATGCCAACTTCTGATGTCTCATTTTCCACTTCATGAAAATAATAACTAATTCAACATCTGTATTTTGTGCTGTTGTTTCTGTCTATGTTAAAAATGCCTTTCTACAATATTATTGCTTTTTTAAGGTCAAATGTATTCTAAGGAGATTATGTTACAAAAAAGTAAAAGCAAATAGTCTTGCATGTTTACAGATTGCTATTTTTTCCTGATTGATTTTTGGTTTCCATATGGCATAATTCCCTATTTAATTTTATGATTATCATTTAGTGTTTTGTACAGTGCCAGATGCTGGTAAAGAATCCTCTCAATTTATCTGAAATGTTCTTTCTTTCACCTATATTTCTGAAGAATATTTTCAATGCTTATGAAATGCTTAAAGTTTTCTTGTTTTATCAGTTCAAAGATGTTTTTTTTTCGTGACTTCCATTGCTTCTGGTAATGTCAGCTTTCCTTTTTATTTTTCAACTATATGTAAAATCAGTTTTTTTTTCTGATTTCAAGATTTTTTAATCTTTGAATTTTAACAGTTTCACTATGATTTACCTGTGTTAGTTTTCATTCTATTCTTATAAGGGTTCCCTGAGGTTCTTGCATGTTTCCTATCAAGTATGAAAAAAATATTTTGGACCATTATTTTTAAATAATTTATCAACATAAAAGTCACACAACATAAAAATAACTATTTTAAAGTGAAAAGTCAGTGGCATTTTCACTGAAAGGTAAAATACTTTAGCCATTAAAAATACTGTCTTCCCATTCCCCTTCCCTACAATCTCTGGCAACCACAAATCTGCATATCTATGGATTTATCTAATCTGGATATTTATATAAGTGGATCATACAATATGTGACATAGTGTGTCTGGGTTCTTACTCAGCATAATGGTTTGGAGGTTCTTCCATGTTGCCCATGTATCATTATTTCATCCACTTTTTATGGCTGAATAATATTCCATAGTGTGGATATGCCACAAATTGTTTTTCTACCATTCCTTCATGGACACTTGAGCTGTTACAACATTTGGCTATTGTGAATAAAGCTACTATGAAGATTTATGTACATGTATTTGATTGAATATCTATTAAATTCTTTTGGATATATATCTAGAAGTGGAATTGCACGGTCTGATGGTAATTTTATGTTTAACTTTTTATATTTGTTTTCATATCAGGTAAACCAATTTGAATTATTTGAAAAGAAATTCTTCTTTTTTTTTGGTGTCTCAGGTCTTAGTTGTGGCACATCAGATCTTTGTTGTTGCACATAAACTCTCTAGTTGTGGTATGTGGGCTCGGCAGTTGCCATGCACAAGCTCCATCGAAAGCACACATCAGTAGTTGCAGCACGCAGGCTCTCTAGTTGTAGAACTCCAGCTCTGAAGCACATGGGTTTGGTGTGCTCCGTGGCACATGGGATCTTAGTTCCCCAACCAGGAATTGAATGAACCTTTGTTTCCTGCACTGCAAGGCAGGTTTTTAACCACTGAACCACCAGGGAAGTCCCTCATTTTGTATTACTAGGAATTCGCAAGGGTACCAGTTTCTCCAAATGTATACCAACACTTATTTTTCTTATAATTATCATAGTCATTCTACTGAGTGTAAAGTAGTACTTTATTTTGGTTTTGATTTCTGTTTATTTCATGACTAATGTTTAGCATTTTTTTTCATGTGCTTATTGGTAATTTATATATCTTCTTGGAAAATCTATTCAATTCCTTTGTATATTTATTGATTGGGTTTATCATTTTGGTATGAGTTGTAAGTCTTCTTTATATATTCAGGATACTAGTCTCTTAACACATAAACAGTTTTCAAATATTTTTTCCTACTGTGTCTATATTTTCTTACTTTCTTCATAATGATATATAGATCAGTGGAAAAGAATAAAGAGCCCAGAAATAAACCCACACACTTATGATCAATTAATCTATGATAAAGGAGGCAAGAATATTCAATGGAGAAAAGAGTCTCTTCAATAAATGTGGTGCTAGGAAAACGACAAATATATGTGAAAGAATGAAATCAGAACACTCATTAATACCATATACAAAAACAAACTCAAAATGGATTAAAGACTAAAGTGTAAGACCATATACTATAAAACTGCCAGAGGAAAACATAGGCAGAACATTCTTTGACATAAACTGTACTAAGATTTTTTGGTTCTGTCTTCTAAAGCATGGAAAATATAAGCAAAAATAAGCAAATGAGACCTATTTAAAATTAAGGAAAAGTAAGCCTGATGAATGAGAGAAAATATTTGAAAGTGTTATGACTGATAAAGTGTTAATATCCAACATATATAAATAGCTCATACAACTCAACAGATTTACAGACAACAAATTTATTAAAATCTGTTTATAAGCAACAAATGGATTAAAAATAAGGGAAGAAGACCTGAGTAGACATTTTTCCAAAAAAGAGCAGAGGCCTACATGAAAAGATGTTCAGTGTCATTAATCATCAGAAAAATGCAAATCAAATCTACAATGAGCTATCACTTCCCACCTGTCAGACAGCTAGCATCAAAATTAATTGTATCTTTTATAAAGATAATTATTTAAATAATTTTATTTAATAAAATAATTGTTGCTATATTTAATTAGTCATTTAATTAGTGCTATATTTTAATTTAATGAGTTAAGCTGTTTTGAGTCTCTGTTGTAATCGAAAACAACTTGCCTTATACTTGAAATAAAAGAGAGTTCAGTTTAACAGAAGCCTTTGAAAACTAAGAAATAAATTTTGTCCCTAAAACAAACCCTGACTATCTCAATTAGTTTTTTTTTATTTTAGTAATTAGTTTTAATCTATCTCGAACTAGTGTAATCAAAATATAATAGTTTTTAAATATATAGTATACTTTTGCATTTACTAAGGAGGCAATGAAGCCTATAAATGTTGACAGGAAATTTATGCTCTATATATAGACCAGTTACATAGGGGAGGAGAATAAAATGGGATTTATACCAGCATGTGAGATTTTATTCCTGTTTCCAAGTTTAATGCTATTAACTCTGGTATAATGTAAGGAATGACCAGATGTATTGTAAGATCTCTGACTTCTTGTGAATAAGGTTTATGTTCCAAAGCGTATTTATCCAGTTCTGTGGATATTCTATCATTAATAGAGGAACAATAAATTAAGAAATCTAAACCAGGTAATCTGGGTACTTGTGCTGGCTTAGTCTCATCAGAAAAAGGATTAATGTCATTTGTGCAGGTTATATTTTTCACAGTCCTAATGTACCTACTCCAATTCTGCCAATAAAATTTCCACATAATACACATGAACCATGGAAAAACAATTTTCCAGAGTCTCCAAAGTTACTGTCCCACACAGTACAATACCAAGCCATTTACAAATAGTCAGTGGTTAGAGACTGGCTTGCCAGTGATGGCTGATGAAGCATTTTTAGGGCTTAAAAGATAAATCTCTAAGTTGGCTAATGAAAATAGAGTGAACTTCCTATGTATCTTCAGTGTTCTTGTGTGTGTGTGTGTGTGTGTGTGTGTGTGTGTCCTTAGTTGCTCGTTCACCTGCCAATGCAGGAGACGCAGGAAATGTGGATTTGATACCTGGGTTTGGAAGATCCCCTGGAGAAGGAAGTGGCAAGCCACTCCATTATTCTTGCCTGGAGAATTCCAGGGACAGAAGAGCCTGGCATACTGCAGTCCATGGTATTGCAAAGAGTTGTACAGGATTGAGCAACTGAGCACACGTGCAACACTTTGTACATAATTTTAGGATATTCACATTATTAATCTCATCATGAAACTAAGACAGCATATTAAAAAGTCCTGCTTTTTAGAATTAAGTGTTAACGGGAGGAAAATGAAATTGAAAATGAAGGCCATTCTGAAAGAGGTGTGAGATCAGAAATTTTGTAAAGAGGTAGCAATCTCTGTCATACAGTATTTCTTTTACCAATAAGATAACACAAAAACACATGTAATTTTATTTTTCAGTACCTAGGGACTAGGATATGCCCTTGTTTATTGTGATAAATGTCCTAGAAGAAATGAAATGTGTTGTTGTGGAACACTTTGCTTAAAGAATCCACCATGGCCCCTGAGTTTCTCTGTGCACTCTCATTGGTATTGCAAAAATGCAGGGTACAAATCACTTTTTATTTTGACCATTTCTTCAGGTTGTATTTTCAGAAACACCTCTGAAGGATGTGGTAATATCTCCTTCCAAACAAAGAGCATGTTTGCTTCTGCTGTCTATAAAAGTGTTGACTCTACTAAGCTTGTTCCTCTCCTATAACACAACCCACTGCATATGTAAGTATCCATGATAAACCCTTTGGGTCGCCCCAGTGGGAAATGGGTAGCATGAGGATACTACACCTCCTCCACCATCTATGGCAGTCTTAGAAAGAGTTCCTCCCGTAGGGCCCCGCCTCCGAGAAGGGATCGTGGGCTCGATGAGGATGACCCCGAGTTTGCTGTGGTCTTGGAACCAGGGCATGAAGATGACCCCATACGGGAGCCCTTACCTGTAAAGCTACTTAAGGAACTAAAAGAGGCTTGCAATCAATATGGGTCTCAGGCTCCATATACTTTAACTTTGGTGGACGCATTAGCTTCTTGGTGGATGACTCCTTATGATTGGGTATGGACTGCTGAGGCTTGCCTAACAGGAGGACAATATTTACTCTGGAGAACTGAATATGAAGATCTAGCTAGAAAGCAGGTAGCGGGTAATAAGAGGTATGGTGTCAGAGATATCTCTGTAGAACAGTTGACTGGAACAGGAGAGTATGATCAGGTAAGAGATCAAATGTATTTAGATAAGAGGACACTAGAGCAAGTAACTATGTGTGCGGTAAATGCCTGGAGGGCACTTCCCCAAGGTACTGATCATGCTTCAGTTTTGGCGGGAGTTAAACAGAAAGCAGAGGAACCTTATGAGACTTTGTATCAAGATTGATACAAGCTGTCAATCGTGTAATAACCAACTCTGAGGCCTCTGAGATTTTGATTAAGCAACTAGCTTTTGAAAATGCCAATAATACCTGTCAGGCAATACTGCGCCCTATCAGGAAATCTGGCAGCTTAACAGATTACATCAAGAGCTGCTCTGATGTGAGTCCTGCCTTTGTTCAGGGCATGGCTATAGCCTCAGCTCTGAAGGGAGAGCCTTATTCCAAACATGTGCAGATGATGTTAAAATCTGGAAACAGTAATTCCCCGAAAAACCCTGGAGGATACTCTTCGGGAAGTAACTGTTTCTCCTGTGGAATGTCAGGTCACTTTAGTAGGGATTGCCCCCAAAGAAACCCTACTTCTTCCCCTGTTTCTGGATCACCTCAGGGGAATCTCCCGAAACACTTTGTCCTCGCTGCCAAAAGGGACTTCACTGGGCTAAGGATTGCCGATCTAAATTTCATAAGAATGGTACCCCTTTACAAGCAAGAGGGATCACTTCCATTTCCAACCATGGGTTGGGAAACGGGCTGAGGGGCCAGCCTCAGGCCCTGACAATAATTGGGGCAAAAGTCCAGAACCAGTACAACCCATTCATTCCCTTCGTCCCATCTCAGAACTCTACAGAGCTATCCCAGGCAGTGTAGGACTTGACCTCAGTTCCACCACCTCAACAATATTAACCCCTGATTCGCCAACAATTAAATTACCTACTGGGGTCAGGGGACCTCTTCCTGAGGGAGTGGTTGGAATTATTTTGGGAAGGAGCTCCATGTCTCGGCAGGGACTTACAGTTATCCCTGGAGTAGTGGATTCTGATTATACGGGAGAAATACAGGTTATGATATCCCCTCCATATAAAACTCAACAAATTTATAAAGGACAGAGGATAGCTCAATTACTTTTGTTGCCATATCATAATCTCGGAAAAACAGCTACTGGGGCACCTAGACGGGAAAAAGGATTTGGATCTAGCAATATGGCCTTTTGGATTCAGGAAGTTACCCACAATCGGCCTATGAAGGAATTAACAGTAGCTGGAAAGAAAATTAAGGGCCTGCTAGACACTGGCGCAGATATTTCTTACATAGCAGGGAGAGACTGACCCAGTGCCTGGCCCACACAAACCACAGAAAGTGAGCTTGTGGGCCTGGGTAGAGCGCCTTCTGTAGTCAAAAGTACACAAATATTAGCTTGGGCTGGGGATGAAGGTCAAAATGGAAAGTTTCAACCTTATGTTATACCTACTCTTCCCTTCACTCTGTGGAGGCGAGACATATTGTCTCAAATGGGTATGCTACTATTCGGCCCTGATGATAAGGTTACTGCCCAAATGTTACAAATGAAATATGATCCCAATCGAGGATTGGGAAAAGAACAGCAAGGACTTTGTGAGCCCATTCAACCACAACCTTGAGTGGGCAGGCAAGGACTTGGCTATCCAAGTTTATAATGCAGGCCATTGTTCATGCTGCCGACCCTATAATCTAGAAGTCTGATACCCCGGTATGGGTAGAACAATGGCCTTTGGCTTCTGAAAAATTGGCAGCGGCTAAACAATTGGTTCAGGAACAGTTAGCAGCAGGACATATTGAACCGTCTACTAGCCCTTGGAACACCCCTATCTTTGTGTTAAGAAAAAATCAGGAAAGTAGAGACTGTTGCAGGATTTAAGAGCCATTAATGCAACCATGGAAGATATGGGGGCTCTTCAGCCAGGTCTCCCTTCACCAGTTGTGGTTCCAAAAGAAAGTAATGTTATTGTTATAGATTTACAGGACTGTTTTTTCACCATTCCCTTGTCCCCCCAGGATAGAAAAAGATTTGCATTTAGCCTTCCCTCAGAGAATTTTAAGCGTCCACATTGGAGGTTCCAATGGAAAGTACTCCCTCAAGGCATGAAAAATAGTCCGACTTTATGTCAAAAACTTGTGGATCAAGCCATATCCAATATTCGAGCCCAATACCATCAGGTATATATCATCCATTACATGGATGACATTCTACTGGCTCACCCTGACCGAGCCTTATTGCAGGAGGTCCTGCAGTCACTTACTTCAGCTTTGACTCAGTGGGGATTAAAAACAGCTCCTGAAAAAATTCAGACTAATCCTCCTATCACCTACCTAGGAAGAGTCTTAAATACTCAAACTGTATCTCACCCTCCTTTTCAGTTAAGGAAAGATTCCTTAAAAACCTTAAATGATTTTCAAAAACTATTAGGAGATATTAATTGGATAAAGCCATATTTAAAAATCACTACTGTCCAATTAAAGCCTTTATTTAACATCCTACAGGGCGACTCAAATCCCACTTCCACTAGGACCCTCACTGTAGAAGGAAATGAGGCTCTCAAAGTAGTAGAACAAAATTTAAATAATTGTTGTTTATCCCAAATAGATTATGCTCAGTCTTGGAAATTACTAGTTCTCCCAACTCCCATGACCCCTACAGGAGTACTCTGGAAAGATTTGCCCCTTGAATGGTTACATTTACCAGCTACAGCAAAAAAGGTTGTAACCCCATATCCCTCTTTAGTTGCCACACTGATAATTAAAGGTAGAACTAGAAGTGTGGAACTATTTGGAAAAGAGCCTACTGAAATTGTGATCCCTTATAGTAAAGACCAATTTTTAGCTCTATTACAGTTTAATGAAGATTGGCAAGTGGCAATTAGCTCCTTCACAGGGGAGATTCTGCATCATTTGCCTAAGAGCCCTATACTACAATTCATGTCAAGACACCCTGTCATATTCCCCGAACGATGCCAAAATGCTCCTATGCCACAAGCCATTACAGTCTTTACAGACGGCTCCTCAGATGGCAAGGTGCAATTCTTCTCCCTGATAAACAAGAAACCTTAGAAACAGGAGAAACCTCTGCTCAACGTGCAGAACTAGTCACAGTAAAATGGGCCTTTGTTATCCTAAAAGATGAAGTTTTTAATTTGCTCTCAGACTCACAGTATGTGGTCAGGCTGTTTCCCCATGTCGAAACTGCCTCTCTCTCTGAAAGCAAGACCACTATTCTTGACCTTTTAAATCAGCTGCAAAAACAGATTTGGAGCAGAAAATTGCCATTTTATGTCAGACATATTCGAGCACATTCTAGACTACCTGGTCCCTTGCATGAGGCAAATGAAAAGGTTGATCTGTTAACTCGACCCCTAGTGGGATCTGTCTTAGAGGAAGCAAAAAAGTCTAACTCTTTACATCATCAAAACTCCACAACTTTGAGATATCAATTCCAAATCCCCAGAGAGACAGCTCGAGAAATTGTCCACAGCTGTCCACAATGCCCAACTCAAATACAAACCCTGCCCATGGGAGTAAATCCCAGAGGTTTGCTGCCTAATGTTCTGTGGCAAATGGATGTTACCCATATACCTTCCTTTGGGAAACTTTCCTCTATACATGTAACCGTGGATACCTTTTCTCATGTAATTATAGCTACTGCCCGCTCAGGAGAAGCCTTCAAAGATGTTGTGCAACATCTCTTTGCTTGCTTTTCCTATCTTGGAATTCGAAAGGCTTTAAAAACTGATAATGCTCCAGCTTATACCTCTAGGCCATTTCAGGAATTCTGCAGTAAATTTGGAATTTCTCCTTCCACCGGGATACCCTATAATCCTCAAGGGCAGGCTATAGTGGAAAGGGTGCATCAAACTCTTAAAAATCAGATGATGAAATTACAAGAGGGAGAATTTAAATGTAGTTCCCCTCATCACATACTACAACATACTCTCTTTGTTATAAACAACCTTAACACGGATAATCAAGGAAATACCACAATAAACCAAAACCTTTGGTCAAGTGGAAAGATCTCCTTTTGGGACAATGGAAGGGACCTGATATCTTGCTAACCTGTGGTCGAGGATTGGTCAAGTGGAAAGATCTCCTTTGGGGACAATGGAAGGGACCTGATATCTTGCTAACCTGTGGTCGAGGATTTGCTTGTGTTTTCCCCCAGGACGCAGATGCTCCACTCTGGATTCCTGACCGACTGATTCGTCACCATGGACAGATATCCCCCAGCATTACGAAACTCTCCTCCGGGGAAGAGGCCAAGATCACCGCTGCTCCTTCCTCACCCCCTGACACGTCGGAATTCTCCTCCACATCAACCACCATCCCCGCCTCCTGAGGATACTGATCCACCACCAGAGAAAATGGCACGGATGACGTTGCAAGAAAGCTAGCAGAGACCACCGCATGACCAACAAAATTCACCACAAACCCAACCTCGGCCCAGACGATCGAGACCCAGACCGCTTGCTGCATCTACTCCACTGACCTTCCAACCTGGGGCCAAATCAAGAGACTTTCACTAGAGGCTGAGAAACTCGTCGAGGGACAAGGGGGCCTGAAAAAACCAGAGACAATCTTTGTTGCTATGCTTGCTTTGCTTTCCTGTCAGGTAATATCCTGTAATGCTACTACGGGGAACACTTACTGGGCTTATTTCCCAGATCCTCCTCTTTTCCAGGTCGTTACTTGGGGAGAGGCACCAATTCCTGTTACTTCTACCCACCTGAGATTACTAGGAGGAAGATATGGCCCATACCCATATGGGAGGGCACCAATTAATAATAATTTTACATTCTATGGCCTCTCTCATGGTGCACCCGTGTGTTTTAATTTTGCTAATAGTGGTGCAAGAGAAATGATAGTCCTATCCAAGGATGGTTGCATAGGGGGTTCTATGAAAGTTATCATTACTGATTCTCCAACCTTGGAAAACACCCCTAAGCCTAACCCCTCTAAAAGATATGCTTGGTCCATTTTATTAAGATTACCAGGAGTCTTAGATCCTTATGACAAGATTGTTGCCATAGCTCCCAGACCATACCCTAAGTGTACAGGGTCTCCATCTGAATTTTGGAATAAGACAGAAGATAGATGGTCTGGAGTCAGCCCTAGTCATGGTTTCCTTCCATGGGTAGAATGTACTTATAATTCCAAAATTGACCTCAAGATTCCTGGGGGCCCTTTGAAGGCTCATGACTGGAGCAGTTCAGATCCATCCTGGGACCCCAAAACTGTAAAAAACTATACTAGCAGATTTCTTCATTGGAATAATAAAACTTTCCCTTGGCCTTTATCTGCCAATAGGTGGCACAAAAATGGTTTTGTTCCTCCAATGCTCTCAATAAACATAAATAATGTGGCTACCTGGCAGCCACAGCTCTGGAGGGCTGTGGCAGGAACCGCTCCCATAACCCTCACTAGGCCTCGTAATAATGTAACTTACGATATACAAGTATGTCTCCCTGCTCCTTTTGTATTCTTGTTTGCTAAGGACTTTAATCACAGATCTATCCTAACCACACCGGTGGCCCCACTATCACTACTGTGACCAGTGGGCTCTGTCTAGTTGTCTTAACCCTCAGTCAGAGGCTCAGGTTATAGTCATTCTTAAAAGGCCTCCCTATCTTATGGTTCCAGTTAATCTTACCACATCTTGGTATGATAATTATGGTCTTTTGGCTTTGCAACAAATAGAAAATCAATTAATTCGTGGAAAAAGGTTTATTGGTCTGCTTATCTTAGGGATTTCTGCACTCATTATGGCAATCACCTCTATTACTGTCGCTGCTGTCTCTCTTTCTCAACAAGTACATACTGCTGAGCACATCAATCAGCTCTCAAAGAATGTCTCCCTGGCCTTGGCTAACCGAGAGGTAATAGACAGAAAGTTGGAAGCTAAGGTAGATGCTTTAGAGGAAGCAGTCCTACATATAGGTCAGGAGCTTACAGCTTTAAAAGTAAAATTGTCTCTCCGGTGTCATGTAGACTACAAATGGATTTGTGTTACTCCTCTAAAAGTCAATCAGTCAGTTTATTCTTGGGATCAAATACAGAACCATGTCCTTGGGATATGGAATCAGTCAGATGTTGGTCTAGATCTAACTAAATTGCATAAAGAAATCCAAGATATAGGCCAGTCAGAGTTAGACTTTTCTGTCGCTGGCATAGCTGATTCTTTCTTTAAAAGTCTCTCTGATTTCATTTCCAATAAGAGCCTCCTCCCGATTTTGATGAATATAGGAACAATTATTGCTGTGGTTCTAATAGTTCTCCTTCTGCTTACAGTCATTGTCAGGATCCTATGCAAGAGCATAAAGGACGTCTCCCTTGAACTGCATGCCGCCATCTTCAAAAACAAAAAAGGGGGAGATGCCGGGAGCCGTCTGGATGCCCCCTTGTTCGGATGACAAGGTCACGAGACTAAGAAAGAAATTGCAAAGCTGACTTTCTTTATCAGGGCATCCTGGGCAAGCCCCACCCTGGTATTTTTCTTGGAAGTTCTGTCCATGCTCGGAACATTGGCTCATCTCAGTAGGTCAGTCACAGTTGAAAAGTATTTGTCCTGAGATTATCCCCCCAGACCTTATCGACCAGAGGATCCGGGAAGGTGGATCACCTTCCCCGGGGGCTAAGGAGGAATGAAAGGGACATTTAAATAGATTACTACTCCTCCTACTATTACTGAGGAGTTTACCAAGAGTTCTCTGGGGGTCATGGCAAGGCCACCACCAGAAAGGCTCATACTTGGGTCACCTTTCCACCTCCCACTCCCCTGACCACTCCACGGAGGAGGCTCGCTTCCTTGAAGAAATCAGGCTCGATTGAGACTTAGGAATGCTCATATTTGTGGCCAGCATAGTTGGAGATATTGTTTGCTTTAGGATAATGTAGCCATAGGAATTCATTATAGTAGTTATAAGGTTAATAGGGTTTTATTGCTAAAGCAGTGCTGCTTGACTGTCTCTTAGTCCTCTTTCCTCTCTCTAAACTGTCTCTTTGTCCTCTTTCCTCTTTTCTCGAAAGAACTGGAGTAGGTTACTAGAATAAACAGTCTCAAGCTTAAGCCCTTCCCTCTAGCTTCTACACAGTTGTACCTGATAAGAGAAATGTCACCTTTCTACTTAGGTTGATGTACTTATCATGACTGAATGAAGTATACTGAAGACATTCAAATGGTAAACATACTATTGTTAAATCTAATTACATAAAAATCTGACTTCTGCAAAGGGAATGTTTCATGATGGTTTGGGGAATGAACTCAATGATAAGGTTGCTATGGGAGGTAGAAAACAAAAAATTGTATAGAATGATAGGTGATGTAATGATGTAATGGGGATGTCTTTTGGCTATAAAACTGTAAACCAACAACAATAAACGAGGGACTGCTCCATCACCACACATCGACTCAGCTCAGTTCTTCTTCCGCCGACGCCACTCATCCCTCAAGACCCCCGGGCCCCGCTGAGGCTTGACCCTGGCACTACACTAACCAACCTGTAGCTCGCATGACCCTGTTTGCTGTCAATAATAAAGCTGTTTTTCTCCAACCCAAGTCTTCTGTCAGCTAGTTAGCCTGCAAATACTGTTAATCAGGCTCTGCATAGTTTCTGATGCTAACTACCTCAAAACCTCCTGGCTAAAAAGAATAAGCCTTTGTTATAGCTCATGGTTATTGTGTTTGGAATTGTAGCAATATTTGGCTAAGTGGTTCATCTGTTACACATGGTGTGGGTTTGAGTCACTCTGTGGCATTCAGAAGGCTGGGAAGGCCTAGAGGATCTGACACTTGCCTTGGCAGTGGTGTTGAGAAGAGTAAATGCTTGTGGGACTGCCTTTCCTCTAGTTCCATGGATTTTTTCACATGCTGTCTTCAGTAAAGCAGTCACAGATAAGCAGATTTCTTACATTGTCGCACAAGAATTCAAGCGTAAATGGGGCCAGAAGATCTAGGTGGAAGCTGCAAGATGTCTTATGACCTAATCTCAAAAGTCCCAAAATTTTACTTCTGCCAAGTCCTATCAGTCAAGCGACCTCAGTTTTCTAGGGAGGAGGAATTAGGCCCTGAATTTCAATGAGAGAAATGTTTAAAAATTGGCATTTATTTTCAACCTGCCACAATAAGCAATAAATAAGGATTAATTGTGAGGATTTTGTTTTGTTCTGTTTTTCTGAACCTCCGGGTCTATTACTTGCATTTCCAAATAGATGTTGGAGTGATTATTAGAACAGGAATTATGCGATATTATTTTGATGATATATAACTAGACAGATATTATTTTGATGATATATAACTAGACAGATAGGCTGGGCCTATAAATGTATCTAATTAGTCCACAAGCCTTTATCTTGGTTGAAAAGTTGTCGATTTCAAATAAAAGAGTTTTTTCAAAATCCCCTCAATATTTAGAACTAAATATGTAAACATGGTAGGTAAAGCTTGTTAGTTGAAATCGTGTGATATCTTCTTGGTTGGTTTTCTTCTTCTGGAAATTAAATTTTATCATATTTAAACCATCCAATGTATCTGAAAGTAATACAATAAAATTTTTACTATTTTATAAGGAATGATAGAGCTAATACTTTTATTACAGTTAGGTTGTTTGTGGTTAGATTGAGAGAGTCATCTCCTAGGCAGGTTGATACAAAGTCTAGGGGTCCCCAAGGAGAGAGGGGTCTGGAATTCTCAAGGAGGAAGAAAGGACAAACTTATTTTTCTCTCTACATTCCTTAGGTTTATATAACAACAATGTATCCTGCTTGAGGACAGTCTGGAAAAAAAACATTCTGGCTAATCCTGTTATCTTAAAATGTAAATTATGGGAGTGGGTCTGGTGAGGTCTTTACAACCTCCAAACACTCTTTTGATTCACTGTAATAACTAATTTGAGAGTATATAACTCCAATGCTAATGCTAGCAAGGGGGTACTCTTTCTACCCCCTCCTGATGCCTATGTCAGAAGCTTTCTCTATCTCCTTTATGCTTTAATAAAATTTTATTATACAAAAGCTCTGAGCGATCAAGCCTCCCCCCTTGCCCCGGATTGAATTCTTCTCTTCCGGAGGTCAAGATTCCTGGAATCTTTGCTGTGATTTCGTCCACAACCTTTCAAAAAGATGCTAATTGTTTTGATAGATATTCAGGTGTTTTTTCTGACTCTCAACTGCATCTATACTCAGTGAAAGTCAATGGCAACATACAGTATAAATAGATCTAAACCTTGTGTTTTATAATGCTTAACAGTGTGAAGTATTATTATATGACTCAAAATAATATTATCAGAGGTTTGTTAAGGAAATATCAGTTTATACAATAAAATCAACCTGAATAAAATCCCAATATCTAGAATAGGGCAACTAATAAAAATTTACAAGAATTCAGAGAAATTAAAAAATACTAAAGTACTAAATATTTAAGAACTGAAAATAACAGTAAGTGATTTTTAAATGATGCCTATTTCAAAACACAAAAGTTAAAATGTCAAACCAAAAATAAATCTAAAATACTAAGAAAAATGTAGCAAAATTTGAAGTCCAATTCTAAGAATATTTTAAATATTAAAAAACTACTTTGTAGCACGACAGTACAACAAAACAAATATGCTGTTGGTGGGAATCCAAACTGATACAACCACTAAGGAGAACAGTGTGGAGATTCCTTAAAAATCTAGGAATAAAACTACCATATGACTCAAAATTCCACTAACTGGGTGTATATCCCCAGAAAACCATAATTGAAAAGGGCCTATGTACCCCAGTGTTCATAACAGCACTATTTGCAATAACTAGGACATGGAAGCAACCTCAGTGTCCATTAACAGATGAATGGATAAAGAAGATGTGGTACTTAAGTGCAATGGAATATCACTCAGCTATAAAAAGGAATGCATTTGAGTCATTTCTAATGAGTTGGATGAACCTAGAGACTATTATACAGAGTGAAATAAGTCAAAGAGAAAAACAAATATCATATACTAATGCATATATATGGAATCTAGAAAAATGGTACTGATGATTCTATTTGCAGGGACGCACAGGAGACACAGACATAAAAAACAAACTTTTAGACACAGTGGAGAAAGAAGACTGTGAGATAATTTGAGAGAGAAGCATTGAAACCTATACATTCAGTTCAGTTTACTTGCTCACTTGTGTACGACTCTTTGCGATCCCATGAACCGCAGCATGCCAGGCCTCCGTGTCCATCACCGACTCCCAGAATTTACCCAAACTTGTGTCCATTGAGTCAGTGATGCCATCTAACATCTCATCCTCTGTTGTCCCCTTCTCTTCCTGCCTTCAATCTTTCCCAACATCAGGGTCTTTTCATATGAGCAAGCTCTTCGCATCAGGTGGCCAAAATATTGTACTTTCAGCTTTAACATCAGTCCTTCCAATGAACACCCAGGACTGATCTCCTTTAGGATGGACTGGTTGGATCTTCTTGCAGTCCAAGGGACTCTCAGGAGTCTTTGCCAACACCACACTTCAAAAGCCTCAATTCTTCTACACTCAGCTTTCTTTATAGTCCAACTCTCATATCCATACATGACTACTGGAAAAACCATAGCCTTGACTAGACGGATCTTTGTTCACAAAGTAATGTCTCTGCTTTTTAATATGCTGTCTAGGTTGGTTATAACTTTCCTTCCAAGGAGCAAGCATCTTTTAATTTCATGGCTGCAGGCACCATCCACAGTGATTTTGGAGCCCCCCAAAATAAAGTCAGCCACTGTTTCCCCATCTATTTGCCATGAAGTGATGGGACCATATGCCCTGATCTTAGTTTTCTGAATGTTGAGCTTTAAGCCAACTTTTTCAGTCTCCTTTTTCACTTTCATCAAGAGGCTCTTTAATTCTTCTTCACTTTCTGCCACAAGGGTGCTGTCATCTGCATATGTGAGGTTATTGATATTTCTCCTGGCAATCTGGATTCCAGCTTGTACTTCATCCAGCCCAGCATTTCTTATGATGTACTCTGCATGTAAGTTAAATAAGCATGGTGACAATATACAGCCTTGACATACTCCTTTTTCTATCTGGAACAAGTCTGTTGTTCCATGTCCAGTTCTGTTGCTTCCTGACCTACATACAGGTTTCTCAAGAGGCAGGTCAGGTGGTCTGGTATTCCCATCTCTTTCAGAATTTTCCACAGTTTATTGTGATCCACACAGTCAAAGCCTTTGGCATATCCAAAGTAGATGTTTTTCTGGAACTCTCTTGCTTTTTCAATAATCCAGTGGATGTTGGCAATTTGATATCTGGTTCCTCTGCCTTCAAACTGAATTTTAAGTTGAGAACTACTTGTATTTTATTTATTTGACTGTAAAAGAATCTGAACTCTCTAATCCTTCAGCTTTAAAAATTACCAAATTTTCTTGAGCTCCACTCTTTCTTGTAACTTCTTCCAGTTTTTCAACATCCTTTTCTAGAGATACAAATGAGTTAGGTACTTGATTGTCTTGCCAGTTATCACAGGATAAGTGTTCTACTCCCATAATCTGGACAGCAATTTTTATAGCCTCTGATATCAGTTTCCCAATTGTATCCCTTCAAACCATTGAGTTAATACCATATAGTTTATGCTTTTGCAATATCCTACTTCTAAATATACAGTTTTTGTTTTAGTGTTCTTGAAGTATAATTGACAAATAAAATTTGTATATATTTAAGGTGTACAACTTGATGTTTTGATATATGTATATGTTGTGAAATGATCCCTGCAATCAAGATAATTAGCTTATCTATTAAGTTGCATAGTTATTATTTTCTTTCTTTTTATTTGTGTGGTGGGAGCACTTCGGCCATACCCTCTTAGAATATTTCAACTATACAATACAGTATTATTTACTATGGTCACCATGATGTACATTAGAACTCCAGGACTTATCCTTTACAACTCAAACTTTGTACCTTTTGACCAATATCTTCCTAGTTCAGCCACCACCCCCCAAATAGCTGGCAACCAGCATTCTCCTCTTAGAGTCTATGAATTGGGCCGTACCACATATAAATAAGCTCATGCAGTATTTGTCATTTTGTGTCTGGCTTATTTCTCTTATAAGTTCATCCATGTCATTATAAATGGCAGGATTTCATTGTTTTTTCTATGTATCTAATTTCTGTATCAATTAGGACAAGCTGTGTTATGCTGAAATAATACTGTAACCAGTTAGAGTAGGGGATGCCTGGAGAAAGAGAACAGACATGATTTTCTCGACATAAGAGAAGTAATTTTTGGCCCAAACCATTTTGTGATATTAGCCTGGCCACAGTGCTTCTCCTTGAACAGATCTCACTAATTCATAATCTTAAGGGGACAAAAAAAATGCAGGAGAAAAACCACTTTTTTTAAGCAAGTGAAATAATAATAGCGAAGATAACATATCTGTTGTAAAGACTCCATGTCTCTGTTTCATTGGTAAAGATTAGCCTGAAGTGCTCAATCATCAGATCAATTGGAACCTAAAAGATGATGTTGAACTTTTCTGTCCATGGTGACTTCAATCAGCTATAGTCTGGAATCTGTCAGCTACCCAAGTCCCTTCATGAATATGCATGTACCCTTAGATTAAAACTTCCCCAGTTTTACTGTTCAGGGAGATACTAATTTGAGAACTATTTCAAGTGTTCTCCTTACTTGCTCTAACTAATCCTTCCTCTTCCCCATCTTTGACTTGTGTCACCTAAGTAACACTATTGAGTAACAATAGTATATTTCTCACTTATTCAAAGCGCTTCAGATCCAGGTGAGTTCCTAAAGGAAGTTGTGCTAAATCTCGTGGCACAATAAGCTAGATTGCTTCAGTTTCCTCAGACCTCATCAACACAAGCTTTCATGATTTCTAGTCTCCAGGAAGAAAGAAGGTGGAGAATTGTCCATCGCCTCTTAAATACTTCTTTCCAGAAGTGGCACTTCTAATGATAGTTCATTGACCAAAACAAATCATATCTGTATATATAACTTTGAATGGGAATGTGCTTGAAAGTAGAGAAGAACCAAAAGTCTTGTGAATTCTAATATCATCTGTTACATACTACAGTGTACAAGAAAGGTCTAATGACTTTCTTAGATGCCACCTAGGCTATGAATGAAAGCCAGTGTTCTTGTAGGATTGTGTAACAAAAGAATTACTTGGTTGACTTCAGTGTTCCTTTTCCTTACTAACTTGGACCTTATGAGAAAAGTAATGAGAAAGGTATATAGCAGGGTTATATTAAGGGAATATAATGGCAGATTCCACTCCAGCCTCCATGACCTTCCATGGGTTCCCAGGGGCAGATCTGAACCATTGCTAATTTGGGAAAGAAGGGACACAGTAATAGGGGAGGGGCATTCAGGAAACAATAGTATAGCTTTGGTACAGGATCCTGGTTCTATCTCAGGGAATACACATAACAATGTCTTTACACTCTTTAAGATGTCAGCATTGCGACATTAGTAACTTGGAGCTTATGAGGAAATTAGTGACAAAGGTCTATGGTAGGGTTATATTAAGGGAGATGGAGTTGCTTCTGTGATATGAGGAAGGTAAAGGAACTAGAGTACACTGAAGTAAAGGAAATTGTGTGTGTGTGTGTGTGTGTGTGTGTGTGTTATGCTGAAAACTCAGCCCCTGTGCACCAGTGCTGAATTGTATCTTGGAGACAGAATTTTGGATGAAGCAGAAAAGAATAGCTTAATGTTTGGTGAGGGAAACAGGGACACAGCAGACTTGAGCCTCTCAAAATTGTGTGTTCCAATCCTGGACGAGTTGATGAATAGTTTTATAGCAATGATTCAAGGGTGGGGTTGCTGATAGGATTAGGGTGTTTGCAGGACCTGCCCTCCTCTAATTTGGTCTCAGTTAATCTTCACAATGAGCTTCTCAGTGTTCCTTTCATGTAGCCTCAGGTGGTCTTTCTCTGGTATGAAGAATGCTGACATGTTAAAGAGCTTAAACACATGGTTATGTGTATCCCCTGAGATGAACCAAGACCCTGTCCCAAAGCTGTACTATTGTTTCCTGGTTCCCCCTCCTTCATCATTGTATCCCCTCTTTCCTGAATTAGGATGGTTCAGATTGGCCCATGGGAACCTATGGGAGGTCATGGAGGCCAGAATGGAGTCTGTCTCCTATAAGAAACAGGGGCCAGAAAGGCTACCATGCCCATAAGCCCCATATGGTCCTGTTCAATTTCCTGTGTATGTAAATGGCACTATGAATTACCTGATAACTTACTTTCCTATGTGGACTTTGTACTGAGATCCAGAGTTGTCCAAAACAAGTTTTTGAGTGTTTTTTTTTTGGTTTTGCTGTTGTTCTTCCATGAAAAGGGGGCTTCCCTGTTGGCTCAAGATGGTTAAGAACCTGCCCACAATGCGGGAGATCTGGATTTGATCCCTGGAGTAGGAATATTCCCTGGAAAAGAGAATGGCAACCAACTCCAGCATTCTTGCCTGGAGAATCCCATGGACAGAGGAGCCTGGCAGGCTACAACTCAAGGGGTTGCAAAGAGTTGAACGCTGGACACGACTGAGTGACTAACACTTTCCAAGAAAAAGCTAGTTTTGAGGGTAAACAAAGAGGCAGCTTTGGATCCAAGTCAGGGGAAAAAAAATGCTTTCTCAATGATCAGGAAAGCTCTTGTGTATCCTGAGAATACTATTGGGTTTAGAGATGACTGCTCGAAACTGAGATTTGCATTTTGCATCATAGTAAAGAGGCATCTAACTTTTATGTTGTTATCATGTACCCCAGAAGTTAGGGAAGCAGTGAGGGTCTGAAGGGTACTGAGTACTACTGAGAGATGATAAAGTACTTGGAAAACATGGGCAGAGAGAAATACAGCAATACCACTATCACCTCTTCCCCAAATCAGTCATCTTTATCGAAAAAGTCAATCTTATTCATGCCTTGTCTTTGAACTTTGTGGGTTTTTTCTGCCTTGAATGGTCCTCCGTTCCCAAGGAGGATCCTCGTTTCCCAACTCTTTCACATTCTAGTGAAGGAGTTCATGATATGCCAAAATATGCTGACTTCCTTTTTAAAAAACCTAAAAACAGGGCATAAAAGTTCCTATGAGAAAGGTACCCTCCCTATACCAAGAAGAGAATATACTTACCACCAGAGACTAGGAATCAACTCTGAAATGGGTCTGTACAAACACCAAAATAACTGTTCCACTAATTCCACTAATTTTCTCCCTATGTATCTCACAGTCACTTCTCCACAATTTACTGCCCTTAGCCCAAACCTCTTTGACTTATCATTTCTTCACAAATTTACCATCTCTTTGTTTTAAACATATATATATACACACACACTTTCTGCTGTGGTCACTTCTTCAGAACTTTATTTTCTTGTGAAAACTCCCATTTAAATTTAAAATTTAATAAAACTTATATGTCTTTTTCTTGTTAGTTGATCTTATATCAGCTTAATTTTTAGACTCAGTGGAGACCTTAAGAGGGTAAAGGAGAAATTTTTCCAATGAGTAACTCTTCGCATGAAATGGCTAAAGTATTGGAGTTTCAGCTTCAACATCAGTCCTTCCAATGAACACCCAGGACTGATCCCACAATATGGAAATAATAATATTTGCATGCTTGGTGTATATTAAAAATACCTTCTGAATGTTTCAAATACAATATTCCATTTGACTAAATTTTTAGCCTTGGGCTAATACTCAACTGGGCTTCCCTTGTAGCTCAGTAGGTAAAGAACCTGCCTGCAATTCAGGAGACCCAGGTTTGATTCCTGGGTCAGGAAGATACCCTGGAGCAGGAAATGGCAACCCACTACAGTATTCTTCCAGCAACATTGGGAAGAATAATACATAGGTTTTAAAGAAGATAAACCAAGTAACTTTTGAGCAACTCCTCTATAAAAACAAATCATGGTAACTCAATCATTTCTTTAATGAATTTACTGATTTTTTAGAATAAGAAATTTCAGAAGATATGGTATAGTTGAAGAAAGTAAGGCATTTGAGATGCTTGAAAATTATCTTCCTGTAGACAAAAATGAACTGAATACAAAGACATTTAAGTAGGTTCATTATTCTCTCAACAACTATATCCAAAGCTGCCTTTTTTTTTAAATAATCAGTGCCAAGTTGGAGTGACGTCTCTCGTTGTGTGCCACAAGGCTCTGTTCTTGATACTTACATTTAAGTATCTTTATTCGTAGCTTATTTGGATAAAGTAAGAACATACTCATAGAATATGTAGATAATACATAACTGGGAGTAAGGGCCTCTATGTTGAATAGCAGATTCAGGATCTTCAAACGTCTTACCAAAGAGAACAACACATTGAATCTATTATGGCGATATATAACAATAATAAGGTGGGGGTGGCAATGGTAAATTCAATATGAACCAAAAGGTAGACATGACCAAAAAATTTAATGACAGTAAACTTCCAATTCCAATATACCGCACTGTGGTATGATATATACGAAACTTGTCAAGAGACTAGATCCTAAGAGTACTTATCACATAAATTTTTTTTTCTTTTTACTCTATCTATATGAAATGATGAATGTTAGCTAAAAGTATTGTGACAAACATTTCACCATGTATCTAAATCAAACCATTATGCTGTACCTCTTAAAAGGTGACAGAACTGGAGCCTATTATCCAGAGTGAAGTAAGCCAGAAGCAAAAACAACAATACAGTATACTGATGCATATATATGGAATTTAGAAAGATGGTAACGAAAACCCTGCATGCGAGACAGCAAAAGGAACGCAGATGTATAGAACAGACTCGTGGACTCTGTGGAAGAGGGCAAGGGTGGGATGATATGGGAGAATGGCATTGAAACATGTTAATTACCATATGTGAAATCAATTGCCAGCCCAGGATTGATGCTTGGGGCTGGTGCACCGAGATGTCCCAGGGGGAGGGAATCGGGAGGGAGAAGGGAGGGGGGATCTGGAGGGAGAAGGGAGGGGGGATCTGGAGGGGGAGCATATGTAAACCCATGGCAGTTTCATGTCATTGTATGGCAAAACCAACACAATAAAAAAAACAAAAATTAAAAAAAATAAATAAATGAAAGGTGCTCAGGAAGTATTTCTTGAGTTGATTTATTGAATGAAAGTGATCAAGTCAGGTAACTTTCCCATTCCTTACTGAAAGTCGAATCTCCATATCTACTCAGTGAAACACTTGAATATACACAGAAGGAGACATGGGAAAGAATGTTTCTAACACTGTTTATAGTAGTGAAAAAAATGGAAAAACCTAACAGGAAAATGGATATAAAAACTTCCATGTTATGGATTACTATGCAGCTAAAGTGAATAAAACATGTCTATATGACATGGAAAAATTTATAAGCAATAATGTTTAATAAAAATAGCAAAGAAAAAAATTTTGTATGTTTTATGATTTCTTAAATATGATGGTAAGCATAGAAAAAGGCCAAGAAAAAAGAAAAATAGTTATCTCTGTAAAAAGGATTGAAATTAAAATTAGATAATTTCTAATTTCTTATCTAATCTTTGAAGTTCTTATCTAATCTTTGAAGTTATAATAATTTTTGAAGATTCTGCCTACAGGGTGGTTAGTTTCCAGAAATTGAACAAGATTATGTAGAGAGGCCAAGAAAGTATTTGATAAGGATATTATTAAAAAGAATCAGCACTGAATGATTTTACTGTTCTTCCTTACTCTGTGAGTTTTTGATTCTGTAATTCAAATTCTAAGTTAAATATAGCCTATGTAGATTAAAGTTCATTTCTCAGCTGGCGTCTTTGTAAATTGAGGAAGGGGTCATGAACTTATTGCCTTTCTTCTCTTTAATATCCCTTTCCTCCAAGGCCATATGAGGAGACTTACACAGTAAAACAGACCATTTAGAAACTAACACCTTTAAAATTCTCTGGGAATTTGAATAAATTGAAGTCACTCAGTCATGTCCAACTCTTTGCGACCCCATGGACTGTAGCCCACCAGGCTCCCCCATCCATGGAATTTTCTAGGCAAGAGTACTGGAGTGGGTTGCCGTTTCCTTCTCCAGGGGATCTTCCCAACCCAGGGATCAAACCCAGGTCTCCTGCATTGAAGGCAGACACTTCACCATCTGAGCCACCAGAGAATCTTGAATAGATTAGGGAATGTATTTGCTGAATGGTTTCTGATAAGTCATTGAAAGAAAAAAGAAAGAGTCCTTCAAATGACTCTCTATACAAAGTTTTCCCCTGATGAAACACCTATTTGCTGATATGCTGATGTTATTCTTAACCTTTCAATGAAGGACTCTGGAAAGAAAGAAAAAAAGCACAAAAGAATTAAAATAATAGAAAAATAGACTATTATTTGCAAAAGACCTGGAAATCACCCTGGGAACTGACAGGAGGGCAACGTGTCTCAGTGCCCCACTGGACTTAAGGAGCTTTTCTATTGTTTGGTTTTTTCACAATTAGCTGGAGAATGTGAACAAAGCACGTTTCCCTATACATAGACAGTATTTTTTCATAGTCATCTTTTATGGTATTTAATAACTTCTTAAAACATGTGAAACAGACAAGGAGACAAACAAAATTGGAATTATTTTAGTCTTCATGTGGTAACGCATTCCTGAGGAGTGAGAAAGATGTAAGTGCATTGCAAACATGCTGATTTGGTTGCTGCAATGCAGTTTCAAAAATCTCCTAGCCATTTTAGTAGTATAGTAAGTAGAAAAACTTTTATAGTCGGCAAAGAACTGCTTCAGTCACTTTTCCAGCCTTTTCTTTTCCAAAAGCCAAATCTTATGCTATACAATAGTTTTTAACTCTCACTGTCTGAAACTTCAGAATAAAGCAGATTCCAAGGGCTGAGGGGAAAAAAAAGTAAAAGAGCTGAACAAAGGAAGTGAGCCTGACTAACAAGTAGAAAAGAGGTGGTAATAGTAGCCTCCAGCATCTCTTGTGTCTGTTCAATAGTGCCCAAACCTCTTCCGGAACAGAATCTAACAGGAAATTGTCCATAAAAATGTGAAGTCAGAATTGAAGATTTTCTGAACAGATGATTTTTGGGGGTCATGGTTTTAGGCTGTCCATAAACAGAGTTGAGTTCTTAAACTGGGTAGCATATGCGGCAAATATAATTTTAAAGGGGAACTTAAATTTGTTTTCTATTTAAAATTATACAGGAGATGGTACTGATGAGCCCTTTCCTTCTGGAAATCAGAAAATGAGAAAATTAAGGTAATGATCATTAATGAAATGTGATACACATCGGTATTCTGTAACCAACTGAACTAATCATTGAGGCAATCACTTATTCTTTGCTATTTTTTGGAATCTCAGATAGTTCCATTATATATGCACAATAATAAAAGCACCTCTTCAGAAGCAGCTGATTGTTAAATGGGTTCTGGAGCTAAATGAAATACAAATTGACATTTTAGGTTAAGTGTCATTTTTACATGAAAAAGTATTAGCTTTTTATATATACACTATGATAAATGAGAGAAAGCTGTGTGTATCTGAAAGTAAATGACTTGTTTTTGTTCAAAAGTTCAACTCATAAAGACAAACTAGAGTATGTGGGAATCATAACAGGTACTCAAAACTCAGAAAGAAAAAAATGCTCTTGCTAGCCATCATGGACAAAATTAGATGAAGAATTTTGCTGTAGTCCAGAAATTAAGCATAAGGACTTTTAATTATTAAAATATTATAATAGGCATCATTAAAAAAGTTACTGATAGGAGCATTTCGCTAGGTCTACGTTATGAAGATATGCTAAACAAGTAGTAAGTGAGGAGTAATAATTTCTATTTGTGAATATTCAGGCAAAAGATAAAGAATCATACATTATTTTATTAAATATTTCTCTTTCCCTTGTTTTCTTTCTTTCATGATCTTATAATAGTGGGAAAAATATATGGGAGCCATCTAGTGGTCAATGCATTTTTGTTTGTTTGGCTTTGAAGCAAATTACTGGTTTTCTAGAATTCTCTCTCTCTTGCTATCAAACACACATGGAGAATACAGTTTCTCCTGTGATAGGAATTTTTTGTTGATGTTTTCTCGAGTGAACTGTTTGAATGTTATACTTTGTAATCTGTTAACCTGTGGCAGGGTTTGGAATGATAGGTGGACTTGTGAATAATGCCTTAAATGTCAAGAGGGGACTTCAGTTAATCAGTTCAGTATTTCAGCAATTTCATTAGCAAAGGATATTACCAATCGCACTGACTTTGTACATCAGTTGAGAACCTGAAGCAGTATTCAGAAAATACCTGTACTGCTGATTGTTTTTACTGCTGACTGGTTAGCACTCACACTGTTGACTATCACGTGGTTGAGAGATGGATGTCAATTAACTACATATAGGCATGTGCCTAGTTCCTATAATCAGGCAATTTGCCTAACTGGAATCCTGTTTCAACTTAAAAATCATAGTTATTCCTGCCTATTTCTCTTACCCTCTAAAGTAACTAATGTTATCAGTCTCTTGCAAATATTCCTTGAAATATTTGTGACTCTCCAAGCATAATTTTGATTATAAAAAGAATATTGCACATACTATCTTGCTACTTTTCTTCATTTAATATGTATTTTGAATATATTTCCCTACATGTACATACAGAGTAGGCTTCTTCTTTTGGAATTGCTGCACATTTCTTCATTGAGTAGAGGTACCCTAATTTATTTCACCACTCCTCTACTGATAGGCATTTAACATGTTTCCAGTTGTAAGTTATTATCAAAGTTAACAGATAGCATCCTTGTACATATTTTTTGCTCACATGTGATAATAATTTATGAAAATGAGAATAATAATGAATAATTTTTAATTTTAATTTTTCAAATCAGCTTTTCAAATTGATGGTACAAAAATATTTGAATATAGTTGTGTTACCATGTTCACATCAAGTGAATTCTGACATTCTGCCTGCCATTGTGGATCATAAACATGGTAGTTTAGTTGGAACATGTACTCATGGAAAATTGTTTGCAAAGCTGAAGACTCCTTTCTCTTTCTTAGACTATAAAGGAAGCCTGTATTTCAAGCTTAATTAAGTGAAGATCTGTCAAAGGTTATGAACCAGTGAAGCATGGAGCTGGCAATTATAGATGCCATTGGAACTAAATTTCATATCAATATTTTGTTCTGTAAGTTTTAATATTTTTATAAGGCATACTTCCATGCTATGCATGCTTTTGAAACACAGTACTTTCCATTTGATCTTCAAGTAAAAATTATTTCTTAATAATCAAATGTTATTTACAGTATTGTATTTCAGTCAAATTATTATTTCAAATAATTAAATTCAATTTTCAGTATCTGTAAGATAAATGTTACCTTTGAAGATGTTATTTTAAAAAAAACAGCTATTGCATCATGCTCTCATAAGCCTGGGAAATTTTTCAGTTATTACAGAATAGTTTATACATTTTTAAAAAGCATGTACACAGGCTTACTATACAAATTAATGATTTTACTCCATTAACAGTTTGCATTTTCTATGATCCTTTAAAGTGAAATGATTGATGAAAGACATATGGACCAGTGGGAAATTAAGCATGTCTGTTTTAATCACCACTGTATACCAACTATCAATTCAACATTTGGAATATATTTGAGTTAAAAAATGCTTGCTTATTTAATTAATATTTCACATCATGTTACAGCAAATTTAAAAGGGAATATCCAAATTCTTCTATTTTCTTTGTTATAAGTATGCTTAACATATGCTCAAATCTCCTACTTATTATACCCACAGAACACCCCCTAGCTCATTTTAAATATTATCAATAGTCCAGTCTGCAGACAACAGTCACTTTTAATTGATGGATAATGCAGAAGGAGTTATGTCAAATTGTTTTGCTATATCTGTTTTCCTGTCCAAATCAAGTACTTCCTTTACTGTGTAATATGTACAAAATGCACACTGAGATACTACTATGAATAAGTAATCAGAAAATGGTTTAAAGCTGCTATATTTAATATCAGTTGTTACTATTTTTGAGCATTTTCCATGTATGAGCCACCCGGTAATTTAAAATTAGGCCAATTGTATGGTGTGTTCAATTTGTAAAGTTACTTTATAGAGATCATCTTATCAGAATATTCAGTGCAGAAGTCATAACATAACCTAAACTGAGAAAATCAGCATTTATTATAGTCCTTCCAGATTTCTGGTCATTAATAATAAGCAATGAGAGAAAGAGCATTTTCATCAGTCCTGTTATAACTGACACTATTTTGAGTAAGAAGTAATTTATACAAGTATGGGTTGGATTTTGTCCCCCTATATTCATATGTCAAAATCCTAACCCTCAGGACCACAGGATGTGAGTTTTTGGACATATTGTTATTGTAGATGCAATTACTTACCCTGATCCAATAACTGGTGTCCTTATAAAAATGGTAAATTTGTACTCATAGAAAGAAACATAGGGAGAACAACACGTAAAGATACTTCTACAAGTCACGAAGTGCCACAGGTTGCCAGCAAACCACCAGAAGCTAGGGGAGAGGTAGAGAACTGATTCTTTCTCAGTCTTTGGAGTGAAGCAACTCTACTAACACCCTGATCTTAGACTTTTAGTCCCCAAAACTCTGAGTCAATAGATTTCTGCTGCTTAAGCCACCCAGTTTGTGGAACTCTATTATAGCAGCCCTAGCAAACTAATACCATGCCTCATTGTTATAATATATTCTATAACCAGTGATTCTACCAGGCAATTATCTTAATAGTCGATGGTTGGAATTCTTTGGCAGTCCAGTGGTAATGACTCTGCACTACCACTGCAGGGAGCATGGGTTCCATCCCTGGTCAGTTGTATATCTATTAAGATCCCACATGCTACCTGGCCCCACCAATGGTAAAGAGAGTGGTAAGTGTTTACTATAATCCACATTCTAGCATACATTGAAAAGTCAATAGCTGCTGACATTCTTAAAGAAGGAAAATTTTGCAGCCCCAGGGAGACTTAAAGATTTTGTTTTGTATGTATGGGGGGGCAGGGTGAGGCTGTTGGGTGAGGACAGGGGATAGGTTGGTAGGGGCAGCAGGGCTGAAGTACCATATTGGGTATGATGAATCCCTCCTAAGAAAGTGGCATTATGACTTCTGCTTGCTTTTCTCATTGTTTGCTCAGATATCAGATGAATTAAAATAGGACAGAGCCTCCTAAAGCTTCATCGGGTTAAATTAGTACTGAAATAAATACATTTTCAGGTAATATTTTTAAAGCAAACAATTGACTTCCATTCTTGAATCTACATATCTATTAATAGCAAGAATATCTAAAAGTGAATTCTATATTACTCTAATTTAGTTTCTACTGGCATGGTGGTTTAAATTCAGTTTTTCTATTGCAGTTTAAATTTGGTAAATGTGTTTTCAGTATACTTAAATGTTTTGTTAAAGCAAAATATGAGCTGTACAGTTCTTCAATGATATAATTCCTAGTGATATCAAAAGAGATGTTTGTTGATTCATTCATTCTCAGGTTTAGAGAATATACAGAAAAAGAAAAATAGGATACTTGAGATTTTGTTTAAGACCTGTTGAAATTTATATGCTTTCAATGAATACTTACAACATACAGCATCCCTAGAAATAAATAATTTGCCTGCAATGCAACACCTGTGTATGAATCCCCTGGAGAAGGGAATGGCTTAGTAGTAGGAGTAGTAGGCAAGTATTCTTGCCTGAAAAATTCCATGGACAGAGGACCCTGGTGGGCTACAGACCATGGGGTCACAAAGAGTTGGACATAGCTGAGTGACTAACATTTCACAGTATTCAGCCTCTTAAGTTAATTTTTCTAAGATTTAGTTTTTGAAAATAGAACACTAAAAATATGTATAATTCTCCGTTGGTGATACCTGCTAGAGAATATATCCACAAATGGTCTGCTGCTGCTGCTGCTGCTGCTAAGTCGTTTTAGTCGTGTCCAACTCTGTGCAACCCCATAGATGGTAGCCCACCAGGCTCCCCAGTCCCTGGGATTCTCCAGGCAAGAACACTGGAGTGGGTTGCCATTTCCTTCTCTAATGCATGAAAGTGAAAAGGGAAAATGAAGTCATTCAGTCGTGACTGACTCTTAGCAATTACATGGACTGCAGCCTACCAGGCTCCTCCGTCCATGGGATTTTCCAGGCAAGAGTACTGGAGTCAGGGTGCCATCACCTTCTCTCCAAAAATGGTCTACATGAAGATATTTGCACTTTAGAAATTTTAAAAATCTATTAATTTTTATGTTTTAACTGATTCACACATTAGTAGCTGTATCTTAAAAACTGAGTGGTAGTTAAAATTATCTTTTTTTCTGGAACTTTTTATTTGGAAATAATGTCAGAATTATAGAAATACTATAAAAATCATAAATAATTTTATATACTCTTCACAAAGGAGTTCTGAATCTTAAAATTTTATCCTAGCACACTTAATGTTTCTCTTTCTGTCTCTGTCTCTCCTCTCTCATATATGTATCTATGATTTTTTTCAACACTATTTGAGAAAAGGCTGGAGATAAATTTGCCTCTATATCTAAATATCCCAATAGGTATTTCCTTAAAACATAGGTATTACATTACATAAGCAGAATAAACTTATCAAAATGTGGAATGTAAAAATGATAAAATTATATTATGTAATTTTTAGCCCTGATATTCCATTTCACCAGTTTCAAACTAGTGTCCTTCATACAAAAGGAAAAAGAAATATTTGATTCAGGATCCTTTCACAGATTTACACATTGCATTTCAGTATCACATCATTTTAGTCTCCTATAATCTGAAACTGTCCAAAAATTTTTTTTCTGGACATTTTTAGACAGTACATATTTGTCAAATATCCCTCAGTTTAGGTTTACTTGATACTTCCTTTAGGTTGAATGTACACATTTTTGACAGGTTTATCCCAGAATTAATAGTGGTTCTTCTCATCATACATCATGAGGTCCATTATGGCAATTCATCCCATTACTGGTAATGTTAAACTTGATCATTTGCTCAAAGGGTTGTCAGTTTCTCCACTGGTTTTCCCTTTGTAATTAATAAGTATCTTTGACACTAATTAAATATCTTATTTCGTTCTCATCTTTCACTAGCTTTGGTTCCCAATGATGATCCTTGTCTAAAGCAATTATTGTTGTGGCAGTTGCCAAATGGTAATTTTTGAATTTGTTTGTTCCTTTTTACTAGTTTGGATTCTGTTGCAAGGATGAATTTCTCTCCTCTAATCATTTACTTTTATTTACATATATTAAGATGAAGTCATGATTTCTTGGTATTCCCTGATAGCTCAGCTGGTAAAGAATCTGCCTGCAATGCAGGAGACCCCAGTTTGATTCCTGGGTTGGGAAGATCCACTAGAGAAGGGATAGGCTCCCCACTCCATGATTTCTTAACTATTCCTGAATCATTTATTGTGAGTCTTGAATTATTCCTGATGTGGCCACTATTAGTCCCATCAAACTGACTTCTGTGTCCTTTTAACATGTCTTAAACATTATTTGGGCATTTCCTCATTTTCTGACAGAAGTTCTTTCTTATCCTATAGTTTGCCTGTTCCAAATCTTCCCAAGGAATCTGATTCCTATTAGTGGAAAATTTTATGTAGAAACCAAGATCTGGGTGCTAAATGTGCTGTTGATTGCTAACAGTATATCATTGCTTCTAGGTCCCATATATATACTATTTTAAAATATATATTAATATCATACTAAAGTATAACAATATATAGCATTAAAATAAAATTATATAATACAAATAATATACCACATTAAAATATGCACTTTATATGTATTACATATATACATGTATGTGTATTATACATATGGGCTTCTGTGGTGGCTCAATGGTAAAGAATTGGCCTGCTATCGCAGGAGACATGAGTTTGATCCCTGGGTCTGGAATAAACACTGGCAAAGGAAATGACAAGTCACCCCAGTATTTTAAGTTGGGAAATCCCATTGACAAAGGAGCCTGGTGGGCTACAGTCCATGGGATTGCAAAAGAGTCAGATGACACACCTTAGCAATTAAACAATAACAACAACAACTTATATAGGTCCTATTTTAGGGTGTGTGTGTGTGTGTGTGTGTGTATAAATATATTCTGGATTTTATATATATATATATATATATATATATATATGTATGTATTAACACTGATACTTTAAAATCTACTAAATAAAAGAGGGTTTATTCTTACTTTCCTGTTTTCATATTTTAAGCTCTCTCCTCCAACAGTGAAAATCCTGTCTCTTAATTGTCCACAATGTATTTACTTATTTGGTCAGTTCTATTAATACAATATGCATATTTGTGTACTCAACCATGTCCAACTCACTCATGTCCGACTCTTTGCAACCCCATGGATTATAGTCCACCAAGCTCTTTGTCTATGGAATTTTCAAGCAGGAATACTGGAGCATGTTGCCATTTCCTTCTACATGGGATCTTTCTGACCCAGGAAACAAACCCACCAGTCTTACTTGCATTTTCTGCATTGGCAGGCGGGTTCTTTATCAGCTGAGTCACGTGTACATAGTTTCAAAACTGTTAACTCAATCCACTGGGAAAACAAATCAAGCAACTAGACTACATGTTATTTGTTTATGGTTCTAATTATCTATTCTAAGGGCATATGATGAGAATGGGCTGCCCTGGTGGCTCAGATGGTAAAGAATCTGCTTGCAATGTGGGAGACACATGTTCGATCCTTAGTTCGGGAAGATCTGGAGAAGAGAATGGCTACTCACTCCAGTATTCTTGCCTGGAGAATTCCATGGACAGAGGAGCCTGGTGAGCTACAGTCCATGGGATTGCAAAGAGTCATATAGGACTGAGTGACTAACAAATTCTTTTTTTTTTATTAAACATTTTTTTATTAGTTTTGCCAAACAATGACATGATATCACCATGGGTTTACATATGCTCCAAAATACTCTTCTCAAAAGCACCTTGAGTTTAACATTACTTTAATGGGATGATGATGATATTGTTTATTTGAAATACAGTTAGGTTCATTTATTTCCATTTGTATTTCTTTTTGTGTCACTTTTCTATCCATTGTACTTTTCTTATACTAAAATAATCAAATAATACTGCAAATTTTTAATCTAGTTCAAATTCTTTCATTCACCATATCTGTTATAATTTTAAGTTTTTGGCTTTAGATTTCATCCCCCGAAATCTTCTTTTAAAAATTTATTTAATTAATTATTTTATTTGGCTGTACTGGGTCTTTGTTGCTGACTGTGGGCTTTCTGTAGTTGTCATGAATAGGGACTACTCTTCATTGCAGTGCACCAGCTTCTCAGTGTGGTGGCTTCTCTTATTGTAGAACATAGACTCTAGAGCACAGACTCAATAGTTTTGGCACCATCCCCAATAGTTGCTCCATGGCATGTAAGATTCTCCCAGACCAGCGACTGAACCCATGTCACCTGTACTGGCAGGCGAATTCTTTTCTTTTTTTTAATTGAAGGATAATTGCTTTACAGAATTTTGTTATTTTCTCTCAAGCCTTAACATGAATCAGCCATAGGTATACATATATCCCCTCCCTTTCGAACCTCCCTACCATCTCCCTCCCCATATCAGCCCTCTAGGTTGATAGAGAGCCCCTGTTTGAGTTTCCTGAGAGATACAGCAAAGTCCTGTTGGGTATCTATGTTACATAAGGTAATGTAAGTTCCCATGTTACCCTTTCCATACATCTCATCCTCTCCTCTCTTCTCCCCATGTCCATAAGTTTATTCTCTATGTCTGTATCACCACTGTTGACCTGTAAATAAATTCTTCAGTAACATTTTTCTAGATTCTGTATATATGCATTAGTATATGATATTTATCTTTCTCTATCTGACTTACTTCACTCTGTATAATAGGCTCTAGGTTTACCCACCTCTTCAGAACTGAACTCAAATGTGTTCCTTTTTCATGGCTGAGTAATATTCCATTGTGTATATATGCCACAACTTCTTTATCCATTCATCTGCCGATGGACATCTAGCTTGCTTCCATGTTCTAGCTATTGTAAATAGTGCTGCAATGAACAATGGGATACAGGTGTCTTTTTCAATTTTGCTTTCCTCATGGTGTATGCCTAGGAGTGGGATTGCTGGGTCAAATGGTGGTTTTATTCCTGGTTTTTAAAGGAATCTCCATACTGTCTTCCATGGTGGCTGTATAAATTTACATTCTGACCAACAGTGCAAGAGCATTCCTTTTTTTCCATACCCTCTTCAGCATTTATTGCTTGTAGACATTTTGATGAGGGCCATTCTGACTGGTGTGAGGTGATATCTCATTATAGTTTTGATTTTCATGTTGCGCATCTTTTCATGTCTTTGTTAGCCATCTCTATGTCTTCTTTGGAGAAATGTCTATTTAGGTCTTTTTCCCACTTTTTGATTGGGTTTGTTTTTCTGGCATTAAGTTGTATGAGCTGCTTGTATGTTTTGGTTATAGCATTTCTTTCAAGTAAGAAGTGCCTTTTAATTTCATGGCTGAAATCACCATCTGCAGTGATTTAGGAGCCACAAAAAATAAAGTCTGTCACTGTTTCTTTGTTTCCCCATCTGTTTGCCATGAATTGATGGGACCAGATACCATGGCCCCAGTTTTCTGAATGTTGAGTTTTAAGCCAACTTTTTCACTCTCCTCTTTCCCTTTCATCAAGAGGCTCTTTAGTTCTTCTTTGCTTTCTGCCATAAGGGTGGTGTCATCTGCGTATGTGAGCTTATTGATATCTCTCCCGGTAAACTTGATTCCAGCTTTTGCTTCATCCAGCCCAGCATTTCTCATGATGTACTCTGCATGTAAGTTAAATAAGCAGGGTGACAATATACAGCCTTGACATACTGCTTTCCCAATTTGGAACCACATCCAATTCTAACCTTTGCTTCTTGACCTGCATACCAATTTCTCAGGAGGTAGGTCAGGTGGTCTGGTATTCCCATTTCTTTAAGAATTGTACACAGTGTGTTGTGATCCACACAGTCAAAAACTTTTGCTTCAGGTTATTTCTGAGTATTCCATAAGTATCTCAAATTCACATTTTTTCCCTCTGATAAAGGAAGATAATTCATGAGAAAAGCCTTTCCCCCACCCCATTCTTTCTGCCTAAAGTCATACGTATTTTTTCCAAGTATACACAGAAATTTAAAAATTATTCACCTCATATTCGTCTGTAAATTTGTTCAGTTGCTGAGTCGTGTCCGACTGACTCTTTGCAACCCCATAGACTGCAGCACGCCAGGCTTCCCTACCTCCTGGAATTTGCTCAGACTCATGTCCATTGAGTAGTGATGCCATCCAACCCTCTCATCCTCTGTCTTACCCTTCACCTCCTGCTTTCAATCTTTCCCAGCATCAGGGTCTTTTCCAATGAGTCGGCTCTTCGCATCAGGTGACCAATGTATTAGAGCTTCGGTATCAGTCTTTAACAAACTTCAATGAATTTGTATTATATCATCTTTTCTGAACATGTTTTTATGAAAGTAGAAATCAGTACCAAAAATAAAACTAAACAAACAAGGTTTTCATATGAGCTTTTGTATGTGATGTTACAAGGAAATAGCAGTTTCTGATTTAATTTTTGCCTATTTTGATTAGTGTTTCTGTGGTATATATGTCTTCACTTTTTTAGTGAGTTTTTTCTTTAGTTTTATTTAAAGATTTTTAAATGTTTTACATATTCCTTAATGTTTACTTTCCATTTACAGTTATTACAAAATATTGGCTATATTCTTGAATTGTTCAATATATCCAAGCCTACGTTACACACAATATCGACTGATGTTCATCTCCCCTGCACTGGTAACCTCTAGTTTGTTGTCTGAATCTCTGAGTTTGTTCCTTTTTGCTATATTCACTAGTTTGTTGCATTTTTTCTGAGTCTATATATAAGCAATATCAAACAGTATTTGGCTTTCTTTTGTACTTCTTATTGGTAATTGTTCTTTTACCAAAAAGAAGTTAGTATTCCATTGCATACACACACACACACACACACACACACACACACACACACACATATGCATGCTAAGTAGTATTCCATTGCATATGTGTATATATATATTACATATTTTAAATCTATTCATCTCTTGTTGGGCACTTGGTTGGGTTGTTTCCATATATTAGGTATTGTAAATAATAGTGCTCTGAACATTGGTGAACATCTTTTCATATTAGTGTTTTCATTTTTTAATTTATTTTGCATATATACCAATGAGTGGAATTGCTGGATCATATGGTAGTTCTTTTTTAAGTTTTTTTTAAGTAACCCCCATACCATTTTACAGAGTGATTTCACCAATTTGCATTCCCACCAACTGTGTACAAGGGTTCCCTCTTCTTCACATCCTCATCAACTTTTGATATTTGCATTCTTTTTTTTTAAATTTGTTCTTTAATTAGAGTCTCAAGAATTAGGGGATATAAGTATATTTGTTTTCTTTTTCAGGATAGTCATTCTGATAGGTGTGATGTCAGACCTTGTTGTGGTTTTGATCTGCATTTCCTGATGAATAGCAATGTTGAACATCTTTTCATGCGCCTGTTTGACATCTACATTTCCTCTTTGGAAAAATGTCTATTTAGGTCTCCTGCCTATTTTTTAATCTGATTGATTGTTTTTTAGTGTTGAGTTGTATAAGCATTTTATATATGCTCCAGTATCACCAATTTCTTAGTCATACTATTTGGAAATATTTTCTACTATTCAGTAGTTTCTCTTTTGTTTAACAGTGGTTTCTTTTTTGTGTGCAAAAGCTTTTAAGTTTAATCAGGTACCATTTGTTTAGTTTTGCTTTTATTTCATTGAGACGAATCAAAAAATATCCTGCAATTTATATCAAAGAGTGTCCTGCCTATGTTTTCCTGGTTTATATTTAGTTTCTGGTCTTACATTTAAGTTTTTAGTTAATTTTGAGTTTATTTTTGTATATGGTGTTAAAGAATGTTCTTATTTCATTCTTTGCATGTAGCTGTCCAGTTTCCCTGGCACTACTTATTGAAGAGACTGTCTTTTCTGCATTGTATATTCTAACCTCCTTTGTCATAGATTTATTGTTATCCACAAATCAATGTGATACACCACGTTAACAAATTGAAAAATAAAACCCATATGATTATCTCAGTAGATGCAGAAAAAGCTTTTGACAATATTCCACTCCATTTATGATAAATATGCTCCAGGAAGGGGACATAGAGGGATCATAACTCGATATAATAAAGACCATATATGACAAACTCACAGCTAATATTACACTCACCAATGAAAAGCTTAAAGCATTTCCTCCAAGGTAAGAAACAAGACAAGTATCCTCATGCTCTCCACTTTTTTTAACATAGTTTTAGAAGTCCTCACTGTAAGTAATCAGAGAAGAAAAAGAAAAAACAGAAGAAAAGGAAATAAAAGGAACCTAAATTGGAAAGGAAGAAGTAAAACTGTCATGGTTTGCAGATTATGTGATACTATACATAGAAAATCCTAAAGACACCACCAGAAAACTACTGCAACTCATCAGTGAATTCAGTAAAATTGCAGGATGCAAAATTAATATACAGAGATCTGTTGCATTTCTATACACTAACAATGAAGCATCAGAAAGAGAAATTAAGGAAACAGTCCCATTTCCCATCATATCAAAAAGAATAAATAACCAGCAATAAACCTACCTAAGAAGTCAAAGCACCTATACTTGGAAAACTGTGACACTGCTAAAGAAATTGTAGATGACACAAACAGATGGAAAGATACACTGCACAATTATTTTATTAAGTCTGATAGAAGAAAAAAGTTACAAACAGAATTATTTTATGCTGCATTTTATATTTACTTATGCTATACTGATATTTACCTTTGCTAGTACTCATTATTTCATGTGATTTCAAGTGACTGTATAGTTTCTTTCATCTCAACCTGTAGTATTCCCTTTCATATTTCTTCTGGGGAACGTTTGCTAGTATGCTTGGTTTTTGTTTATTGTGTATGTTTCTCCTTAGTTTTTGAAGATTAACTTTTGCTGGGTATAAACTTTCTTTTGGACAGTCTTTCTTTCAGCACTTTGTGTTCATTTCATTCTGGAACCATGAATTCTGATGAGAAGTCAGCTCTTACTGAAGTGAAGATTCTTTGTACATGATTGGTGACTATTCTCTCACTCTTTTCATAATTCTCTATTTCTGTTTGGATTTCAACAGTTAGACTATGATGTATGTACATGTGGAACTCAAAGAACTCATCCTACTTTATTGAGTTGTTTGGATATGTAGATTAATGTTTTCCATCAAATTTGGGAACATTTTAGACATGATTTCTTCAAATATTATTTCTGTTCCTTCTCTCCTTCTTATATAAAAATATGCATGAAGCTATCACACAGGTCCCTGAAACTCTGTTCATTCTTTCTTAGTCTTTTTTCATTATGTTGCTTAGAACAAATAATCACAATTGAAGTGTCTTCAGGTGTAATGATTCTTGTGGCTGCTCATATCTGCTGTTGAGCTCCTCTGGTAGACTTTTTTCATTTCAATTACTGGAATTTCAGTTCTAGAGTTTCAATTTGATTCTTTTTTTAGTTTCTGCATTTTAATTGTTATTTGGTGGGGCATTGTGGTCACACTTTTCGTCTTTGTAAATGTGGTTTATTTTAGCTCAGAATATTTATAATAGCTGATTTGAAGTCATTTTTAGTAAGTCAAATATCTTGACTGTCACAGAAACAATTTCTATTGCGTTCCCATGTGTGCGTGGACCATACTCTCTTGTTTCTTTCTATATCTTGCAATATTTTTTGTTGTTGAAAACTACATAACAACTCTGGAAATCAAATTTACTCCTCCCTAGGGTTTATTGTTATTGCTATTTGTTCTTGGTGTTTTTCGTGTTGCTGTTTTTGTGATTTTTCTGGACTAGTTTGGTAATGTCTGTATTTTGTGTCTTTCCCAGCCTCTGAATTATGCTTGATTAGCTTAGTGATCTGTTAATGGTTGAACAGAAATCCTTAAATGCCTTAAAGAAACAATAATTCTTTTGAATTTTTCTTGAGGAGCTTGTGTTTGTGTATTAGTGCATGGTTTCAGTGCTTACACACTTTTGGTGCAATCTTTGCTTCCTAACTGTGTAGTGCCCCAAGGTCAGGCCAAGATAAGAGAGTGAGGCCTTTTTAATTCTTTCATGGGCATACCCATAGCCCTGTACTTGTGCATAGGCTTCTAAATCCCTAATAAGTTGCCAGAGCTTAAAGCCTCCTATAGACATTTCATTCCCAGATCTTCTTTTTAAGTTTCTGGTCAGTGTCTTCTTTGTCTCAACTTATATTTGTACTTTAGCTAGCTAGAATGTTAAACAGTTGGTTGGGCATAAATTTTTTCCTATGGAGTGAGCTGAAACTGGGATGTTAAGTGTAATAATGTTGCCTGTGAAAGAGGTTTTTCCAAGGAACTGCCAGCCAGGTCAAATAGTGAAAATAGCTTAGAGAAGAGTCTTTTGAGAAGCTCCAAATGCAGTCCACCTCCTCTGGTGATTGTATGCCTTGAGGTTCTCATAGCTAGCATGTTTGCAAGGTGACTTAGTTTTCAAGGCTAATGTAGAACTAGAAAGAAGGTGGTAGATGTTTGTTAAGTTATAATACCACAAACTCTGATGTTCTTACCAGAGTTTAGCAGCTTTCTTTTAATAAAGACTCATTGAATTGTTGCAAGCATTCGGTTAGTTTCCAGAGTTTTCAAAAAGTTTATTTTGGCCATTTCCAATATTTTTGTTACTTTTATGGAAGGATGTGTTAATTATGGTCCTCTCTGCCTTTCTCCTAATCATGCACTTTTAAACACTGCCCTGTACTTCTCTCTTTTTTTCCTCCAAGCTTTAACCTTTTTATTTTGATTGGCATATAGATGATTGACAATGTTATGGTAGTTTCAGGTGAACATTGAAGGGACTCTTCTCTTTACTTGCTAACTCAAAGTCATTCTTCAAGTTTTCTCTTAGAAATCACTTCGTCTAGGATGCCTATAAGAAACTTGGCTTACAGAAGATATCTTACGTGGTCTTCCTAGAATTACAGTTACATCCCGTATCCTGTTGCACTCTAACAATAAACAAACAGGTAGTTACAATATAATGTAATGTCCCTCCCATGAGACTGTAATGTTCTTGAGAGTAGAAACATTGCCTGCCTTTAACTGAGTTATGTATGGACTGTGTGTGTGTGCATGCTCAGTTGTGTCCAACTCTTTGCAGCCCCATAGACTGCAGCCCACAAAATTCCTCTGTTAATATGTAGCATAGGGGTAAGGTAAATTGAATGTAGAGGCAGAAGTGTTCTATTTTGAATTTTTTAAGCCAACATATATTAATAATAAAACAAAAGGAAACTTGAAACTGGAAGCAAATTGAATACACTTTCTAAAAAGAGTTCCCCCAAGAAAAACTCCCATTTCAGTTATCCTTGTTACTAACTTAATTGCTGCTCTTAATCCTTTTCTAATCTATGCGTAAGGTTCTCAGCTGGCCCTAAGACATTAGCTTTATTAGCATATGAGTCATTTTGAAGTATAATAAATATTCGCAAAGTCCTTTCTCCTCTCCTCTCCTGACAGTTATCACTAATATAAAGGAGTGTTTTCCCATAGACAAACACAACCAGTTTCTCTAATTCAATTTGTTGAAACAGGACTGCTGAAGCAAAAAGGAAGAAAAATTTTAAAGATGCAGTAGGACTGTTTCATTCCATAGCCTTGTATAGGGGGAAAAAAGGATCACAGAGAAATTCAGGTAAAACACTCCTACAAGAAGAGAAAATACTTCAGAACCTAAACTTCGGTATGACAGCCAATCTCCAATCTAATCTCTGGACTCATTGGCTAAGTGAAATGTAATAATTGTTCTGCCACACAGCAGCACAGAAAGCAACCTCCCAGTTCCCAATTCTCTGCCTTAAGATGCTAGTGCTGTTGACTGTTGTTGAGAAGGAGCTGAGAAATTTGGAAGAACTATTTGACAAATGGAAATTGGGAACTATGAAGAAGATAGGGGGAGAAATGACAGGACTGACAGGCGAGGATAGAAAATGATGGTTCAAATAGGAAAGTTGGGAGTGATAATTGGTATATAAAGGTTATGAGATAATTCAGAAACACCAGCTACCTATTGAATTAGAAGAATAAATTTCTTGTCTGTGCTTTGGCAGAGCCTGCAAGGTGCTTTGGGCTTTGTTAGTCAAAGTAAACCGAGCTACTCTGGATTATTTAGATTGATGGTGATGGTGATGATGATGAGATGAAGGACTTTGCTTTTCTGTTTTTACTTTATCTTGGTATAGTTTTCTACAGTATCAATGATCAAAAGATAGTTTTACATAGCATTTAGTTAAAAGTGAGACCGATAGAAGCACCTGCTGAACTGAAAATAATTTTGATAATGTAATAAACTCTAAATCACATAGCAGCTGAAAGCAGCATTTTCTTACCATCAAGGCTAGGTTCCAAGTCAGGAAGGCTGCTATGTTGAATAGCTATGCTATACTGACTTAGAGAGTGTGTCTTACCATGGCATGGCCCTATGTTTAGCTTTTTCTTTTTCTCTAGAATAACTTTCTCCAACCTTGAATACCTACAAATTTCCAACACATTCCTCAATACAAAATCAAACATTTCATGCTCTACTTTCCCCCTTTAAAGTGTGCTGAGTATTCTTGAAGCTTCCAGAGCCAGACTGCCTGCCAGCACCATTGTTTCAATGCCGTGAGATCCTAACTCACTTAAGGTCTCTGTGCCTCAGTCACCTGATCTGTAAAAAGAGCATGATATGTCATAGTGTACCTCTGCAGATATTAAAATAATTATACAGTGTGTTCAAATATTGCTAAAAATTTATCGAAGTGTTCTGTGAGTGTGTGCTTTTATTTTCCTTTCCCCATAGTTCATTGGTTCTTTCTACATGTCCACTCTGTCCTTGGCATAGATGTATGTTATAATCTTTGGGTTTCCCAGGTGGCTCAGTGGTAAAGAATCTGCCTGTCAATGCAGGAAATGTGAGTTAGATCTCAGTGTGGGGAAGATCCCCTGGAGGAAGGCATGACAACCCACTCCAATATTCTTACCTGGGGAATCTCATGGAGGAGGAGCCTGGTGGGCTACAGTCCATGGGATTGCAGAGTCGAGCATGACTCAGCAACTAAATAACAGCATAATCTTTATTGCAAATAGTTATCAGAATATCTGTTTCCTTGGACTATACTGTGAACTTAAGGGCAGAAACCATTATCTTCATGTCCCTAGCATTTAGCACAGTACCAGGCACAGAGTGTGTGTTCAAAAAGTCTTCTCTGATGGCTCCACTTTCTCCTCCAGGCGCCTAATTAGAATTCCCTCATGATCTGTTTTTATCTATGTGAATTTCCTGTGTTTTGACTGTCCAGTCTCTGTTGATGATCCTCAATTTACTCAATAGGCACATATTCCCATCAGCACTCCAATTACTGGCTTTCTACTATTGCCAGGATCTCTCTTTTTGGAAATGCTGCTATCACCTTAAATAAACTCTGTTCCCAAACTCAACTTTTTATATATCTTTCCTCTGAGACTGCCTCTTTTCTTGCCAACATTATGACTGAATTACAATACCTAGGCAAAACTGCTTTCATCATGGTACATTATCTTGTGTTGGTTTTTATGTTGTTGGAATTCAAAATGCTAGAGATCAGAGCTTTATGTTTCTGAATATCAATATACACAGTAAATTAGAGATGATTATTCTACAGAATCCTTGTGGTAAAACAGTATTGCTTGAAAATATAATCACTTTCCATTCCTACCTCCTCTTGGAGGTAGGAATAACCTTCAGTGTGTCTTCATTCCTCTTCTTTATTTTTGTTCTTATACAAAGCTTGTTTTAAAAGGTTATACTCCTTGTTGAATAACCCTCCTAGCTCTCCGGCTTCCTATGTCAGCCTCCAAACTAAAAAATAAACTTAAGCAATTTGAAGTCGATTAAACATGTCAGAATGATTCCTACGTTCTGTGTCTATAAATATAGGTAAGAAGGTTTCTTTTGTTCAGGAAGAAAGCTGGGGTAGAGGCACAGGAGTGGCAGTTTCAAAGATTGCAGAAGAGATTTAGGCCACTTTATAGTGACTTAGTTAGGGTATCCATTTTCTGGTTAGAGAAAGTAGGAAAGCTGATGGTGATCATGTATTGAAAATACTCTGATTCATTTTCTCACAATTGTTTCCCTGAACATCATTTCTTAGGGTATTCAGAATGAGTAACTGATTTTCTGGATTCCTTTTCTACAACTGGAAAACACAATTCAATCAGTTCAGTTCAGTTGCTCATACGTGTCCAACTCTTTGCGACCCCATGAACCACAACAATCCAGGCCTCCCTGTCTATCACCAACTCCCAGAGTTTACCCAGATTCATGTCAATTAAGTCGGTGATGCCATCTAACCATCTCATCCTCTGTCGTCCCCTTCTCCTTCTGCCTTCAGTCTTTCTCAGCAACGGGGTCTTTTCAAATTTGTCAGCTCTTCTTTCAGGTGGCCAAAGTATTGGAGTTTCAGCTTCAACATCAGTCTTCCAATGAACACCCAGGACTGATCTCCCTTAGGATGAACTGGTTGGATTTCCTTGCAGTCCAAGGGACTCTCAAGAATCTTCTCCAACACCACAGTCCAAAAGCATCAATTCTTTAGTGTTCAGCTTTCTTTATCGTCCAACTCTCACATCCACACATGACTACTGGAAAAACCATAGCCTTGACTAGATGGACCTTTGTTGGCAAATCAATGCCTCTGCTTTTTAATATGCTGTCTAGGTTGGTCATAATTTTTCTTTCATGGAGTAAGTATCTTTTAATTTCATGGCTGTAGTCACCATCTGAAGTGATTTTGGAGCCACAAAAAATAAAGTCAGCCACTGTTTCCACTGTTTCCCCATTTATTTGACATGAAGTGATGGGACCAGATGCCATGATCTTAGTTTTCTGAATATTGAGCTTTAAGCCAACTTTTTCATTCTCCTCCTCCACTTTATCAAGAGGTTCTGGGTGGTGTCGTCTGCATATCTGAGGTTATTGATATTTCTCCTGGTAATCTCAATTCCAGGTTGTGCTTCTTCTAGCCCCATGATTCTCATGATGTACTCTGCATATAATTTAAATAAGCAGGGTGACAATATACAGTCTTGACGTACTTCTTTTCCTATTTTGAACCAGTCTGTTGTTCCATGTCCAGTTCTAACTGTTGCTTCCTGACCTGCATACAGGTTTGTGAAGAGTCAGGTCAGGTGGTCTGGTATGCCCATCTCTTTCAGAATTTTCCACAGTTTATTGTGATCCACACAGTCAAAGGCTTTGGCATAGTCAATAAAACAGAAGTAGATGTTTTGCTGGAGCTCTCTTGCTTTTTCAATGATCCAGCAGATATTGGCAATTTGATCTTTTGTTCCTCTGCCTTTTTTAAAGCCAACTTAAACACCTGGAAGTTTACAGTTTAGGCATTGTTGAAGCCTGGCTTGGAGAATTTTGAAATTACTAGCATGTAAGTTGAGTACAATTGTGAGGTAGGTTGAGCATTCTTTGGCATTGCCTTTCTTTGAAAATGAGATGAAAACTGATCTTTTCCATTCCCATGGCTACTGTGGAGTTTTCCAAATTTGCTGGCATATTGAGTTCAGCAGTTTAACAGCATCATCTTTTAGAATTTGAAATAGCTCAACTGGAATTCCATCACCTCCACTAGCATTGTTTATAGTGATGCTTCCTAAGGCCCACTTGACTTCAGATTCCAGGAAGTCTGGCTCTAGGTGGGTGATCACACCATCATGATTATCTGAGTCGTGAAAATCTTTTTTGTACAGTTCTTCTGTGTATTCTTGCCACTCCTTCTTAAAATCTTGTGCTTCTGTTAGGTCCATACCATTTATGTCATTTATTGAGCTCCTCTTTGCATGAAATGTTCCCTTTTTATGTCTAATTTTCTTGCAGGTATCTTTAGTTTTACCCAATCCATTGATTTCCTCTATTTCTTTGCACTGATCACTGAGGAAAGCTTTCTTATCTCTCCTTGCTATTCTTTGGAACTCTGCATTTAAATGGGTATATCTTTCCTTTTCACCTTTGCTTTTGCCTTCAGCCTCCTCAGACAGCCATTTTTCTTTTTTGCAGTTCTTTTTCTTGGGGATGGTCTGGATCCCTGTCTCCTGTACAATGTCATGAACCTCCGTCAATAGTTCACCAGGCATTCTGTCTATCCAATCTAGTCCCTTAAATCTATTCCTCACTTCCACTGTATAATCACAAGGGATTTGATTTAGGTCATACCTGAATGGTCTAGTGGTTTTCCCTAATTTCTTCAGTTTAAGTCTGAATTTGGAAATGAGAAGTTCACAACCTGAGCTACAGTCAGCTCCTTGTCTTGTTTTTCTGACTTTATAGCGCCTCTGTATAGGAAGCAACAAGCTAAATTAAATGGGTCTAGGTATTAATAAGAATGATATGGAGTAAGTTATTGCATCTGGTTCTTAAAATCAGAAACAAAACAACATTATTCAGTGTAAATATGATCCCAGGAGAACATGTTTTTCTTATATTTTCTGCATGGACTGTTCTCTAGGGGAGTCACAAGGCACTCTAAAATAGCAATTTCAGCCATCAAAATTAGCATGAGAGTTGGTAAGAAAACCTCTGGAGGTGACATACAAGATGGTATTAGTCAAATCAACATATAAGATTTATTCCTCTTCTTAAAACTCCAGGATGAGAAGGAGTCTTAAGTGCATTAGCCCTTCAGGAGATAGTTGAAGTCTGGGAAGAAAAGTTCTAGGCAAGTAGAATTAAATATTGAATATCAACCAAAGTGAAACTTGGATGAAAGAGAAACCTTTAACAAACCAATCAAGTAAATTAGAAAATGCGTGGAAGTAGTTCTTTTTTAAAGCCTTTAAGCACAAGAGCGTAATACTAATGTAAAAAAAGATAATCTAGATCCTTCATGTGTGTAGAAATGCATGCTGAGTATGTTAATGAACCTTATTAAATATGCCAAGTTTCTCAGCATCAAGGAAGGTCTGGTATACCCAAAGTAAGTAATGCTGATGCTCTCTGACTCAGAGAGTAGTGGGGTCCAGTTGCCTCCAAATAGCAGTTGCCTCCCCACACTCCTCTTCATTCCTTTCTACTTCCCCAGCTATGAACACTAAACAAATCCTTTCTCTTTTGCATATTAAGCTAATCCCAGTAAGCAACTTGTAGATGGCTTTGGAGGTTGATTTTCCTCTGGCCTGAATGAACCTTCTGCAGAACACAGGTTTTGAGTTGAAGAGACGTCAGAAAACATTTCCTGCCCTTATGCTACAGCCTTCACAATTTCACAAAGCCGTGTGTGTGTGTGTGTGTGTGTGTGTGTGTGTGTGTGTGTGTGTAACTGTACACAACTCAGTTCCGAAATATTTGTGGCATATGTATCTCTCTAGTCATCTTTTATTTTCTTTTTTAGAAACAATAAAATAAAATTTATAAGAGAAAATCTGTCTCTCTCTCAATAATATTCAGCTCATGCAGGCATAGCACTTTTTGATGTATGTGCTTTGTACCAATACAGTTTCCATGTCTGTTATGATGACCTTGGGCACCTCAGATACTTTCTTCTCTTGTCTGTTCTTATGAGGGTAGCTTCAGAAACATGCTCAACATATACACATACATACACACATACATATATATACCTAATATACTTAAATGTTGGCTGGGAATTATTATGTTTTTAAAGGACAAAGTTATCTGACATTTATGCATTTTCCTCCAATTAGTAAAAAAATTTTTTCAGGGCATATTCATTATTTGAAACTCCCTTGGTGTTACACAAACAATATTAACACCTTAGAGTGTTTTTCCCCAAAATGTTATTAATTTAAGAGTATTAAAAGCAAAAGCTGTAATGACTTTTAAGAAACATTTCTGCCTGCAATCAAAAGCACTTGTGTTTCCTTTCCCACCAGAGAGATTAGCATCATAACCATCTTAGAGGACTGCATTTTTGACAGATTCTCTCATATAATGGATAGAGCTGATAATGCAGGTGGTAAGAAATTATTCCCCTGAATGCTGGTAAGTTTATGAAGGCTACATTTTTCAAAGAACTAGTTTTGGTGGATAGATTTCAAATTTGCTTGTTATACAGAGGTCTCCTACACTGGAGATTAAAGACTCCTTTATCTGCAGCGACATAGAGATCTGAAATAAAATATAGACCCAATTAATTTCATCTACCAGTCTCAGTGATGCTTTTTTCTCCTTTCTTAAGGAAACTGGCCATTTGGATTCTATAGTATTTTATGGAAAGCTTCCACGGCGACACACTTATCGTGGTAAAACAACGACCTTGGCTGGATCTTTAGTTGGAATCAGATGTGACTGCAGATTTGAGGATTTGAAACATCTTCTGTCAGGCTGAAAAATAACACTTTTTTCCACTTGTGAAGTGATGCCTGGACTAGCAGGATTTTTCAGTCATATCTAATTCTGTTGTCCAAAACTGATTGTTTCTTTCCACATATTGAGAGGAGCCTATTAAGAGGTGGAACTTAAAAAAAAAAACCCTTTCTTTCATTTCCATTTCTTTCCCCTTAAATGTACTTCCAGTTCTGTTTTTAAGTTCAGCTTGACCTTTTTAATTTAGTTTAGGCTCTGCTGGGTCTTTGTTGCTTTGTGTGGGCTTTCTCTAGCAAGTTGTGGCAAGCAGGGCCTACTCTTCCTTGCGGTGTGCGGGCTTCTCATCATGGTGGCTTCTCTTGTTGCAGAGCCCGGGATCCAGGCACAGGGCCTTCAGTAGTTGCTGCTTACAGGCTTTAGAGTGCTGGCTCAGTAGTTGTGATGTGCATGGGTTTAGTTGCCCCACGGCATGTGGAATTTTCCTGGATCAGGGATCAAACCCATGTCCCCTGCATTGGCAGGTGGATTCTTAGCCACCGGACCACCAGTGAAGTCCTCATCATGATCTTTTAAAATAAGGAACTATTAAGTTCAATTTCTTTGTCACTAAGTTACATGACTTTGGGGCTTCCTTGGTAGCTAAGCCGTAAAAGAATCCACCCGCAATGTCGGAGGCACAGGAGATGCAGGCATGATCTGTAGGTTTGGAAGATCCTCTAGAAGAGGAAATGGCAATCCGCTTCAGTATTCCTGCCTGGGAAATCTCATGGAAAGAGGAGTCTGGCAGGCTACAGTCCCTGGGGTCACAGAGAGTCAGACATGACTGAGCACATTGTATGTGACTTTGAGAGTCAATTCATTTCAGTTCAGTTCAGTTCAGTTGCTCAGTTGTGTCCGACTCTTTGCAACCCCATGAACCGCAGCATGCCAGGCCTCCCTGTCCATCATCAGCTCCCTGAGTCCACCCAGACATCCATCGAGTCGGTGATGCCATCCAGCCATCTCATCCTCTGTCGACCCCTTCTCCTCCTGCCCCCAATCCTTCCCAGCATTTGGGGCTTTTCCAATGTGTCAACTCTTTGCATGAAGAGGCCAATGTATTAGAGTTTCTGCCTCAACATTAGTCCTTCCAATGAACACCTAGGACTGATTTCCTTTAGGATGGACTTGTTGGATCTCCTTGCAGTCCAAGGGACTCTCAAAAATCTTCTCCAACACCATAGTTCAAAAGCATCAATTCTTCGGCACTCAGCCTTTTTCACTGTTCAACTCTCACAACCATATGTGACTACTGGAAAAACCATAGCCTTGACTAGACGGACCTTTGTTGGCAACCTCTCTGATTAAAACTGTGTTGTTACCTTAAATTAATAGTTTGCTGTTGAAAATGATGATGTTTATGATGCTTGGTTTCTGAGATGCTGAAATATTAACAATAACTTTAAGAACATCATTCCCCTGAGCATATATAACAAATAGCTCCTTCTATGAAAATAAGATGAAGCAAGAATACTTTATAATCTGAGCCAGAAAAGAATTGATTGTTCCTTGAGGTTGTGTTAATAATTTCTGCTTTGTAACTCTGCCAAGAATGAAGGGGAACCCGTTAGAAAGTAAAATGCAGTGAAAGTCTTTTTTCTCACTTATTGATACAAGATCACACCATACTGTAAGCTTGAGTGACAGTACTATTGGGATAATCCTATTATGTTTTACCTTACTTCGAAATTGTAAGCCTTTTGGAAACTCTAGACAAAGCATGAAAGAAAGTGAAAGTTGCTCAGTCAGGTCTGACTCTTTGCAACCCCATAAACTATACAGTTCAGGAAATTCTCCTGGCCATAATACTGGAGTGGGTAGCCTTTCCCTTCTCCAGGGGATCTTCCCAACCCAGGAATCAAACTGGAGTCTCCTGCATTGCAGGTGGATTCTTTATCAACTGAGCTATCAGGGAAGGCAAAGTGTAAGTGATACCAAATGCGAACAAGAACACAACTGATTAGCAACATCATGCAATATTCTAGGTCCTTAGTATCTGGTCCTAAGTCCTCAGAGACTATCAGTGCTTCATACCTGTACCTCACTCACCCTTGCCCAAACTTTCACCCATTATACAAAGGTAGAGTCAAAGGTAATTCCTTGGAAAGTACATGTATTAATGTAGTATTTACATTTTATTACTCTATCTCCTTCCTCTGTTATTTTCCCAGTATCATATTTATTTTTTGTTTGTGTGTAGTCTGTCTCTCCCACAAAAAGTCAGCTCCATGAACGCCAGTGCCTGGAGCAACGCCTGACATGTAGTTGGCATTCAGAAAATATCTGTTGACTGTAACACAGATTAAAATGTGACATTCCAAAGTATGCCACTTTGGCATATGGATTCTTTTGAGCTGAAGACAACTGATGATGAAGAAATGTAAGGGCTTACGTTTCCTTTGAGAAAATCTCCCCCTCTCTTCCTTGGTGGCTCAGATGGTAAAGTGTCTGCCTGCAGTGCAGGAGACCCGGGTTCAATCCCTGGGTTTGGAAGATCCCCTGGAGAAGGAAATGGCAACCCACTCCAGTACTCTTGCCTGGAAAATTCTGTGGACTGAAGAGCTTGGTAGGCTACAGTCCATGGGGTCACAAAGAGTTGGACATGACTGATTGCCTTTACTGTACTTTACCCCAGGAAGAGGATAACAGTTCTTAATACCATAGGTGGAGATGGCACTGGGATGAATCTGCACAAAGAAAGTGTACTAGTAATCTTTATCTACCTTTATTCTCCACCATATATTTACCTTCCCACATATCAACATCCATAGAAGCCCAAAGTCCCTTTTCTTTAGTCCAGTCAACTCTCCACATGTATTGCCCTTTGTTAAAATGGTATATAAGCTCCTAAGTTCAATGTTTTCTATGGATTCCACTCACCCCACACTTATTTTTTCGCTGAGAATTCCCTTTGCATATAAAATAAATGTATATGGATTTTTTCCTATTAATCTGTCTTTTAACATTAAATTTGCAAGTCCCAGACCTGAACCTAAGAGAGTAGAGGGAAAGTTTTTTCTTTCTCAACGTTCAATGAATAATTACTGCGATCTCAATTATTATTATTATATTTTTTATGTCACAGCTTGTAATACATTACCATTACGAATGTTAATCACTGGGGAATTACAAATGATAGGAGTGTTTTTCCCCTAACTATTTGGAAAGAATGTGTTATCAAAATCTGATTACCTCTTGGGATGTATCTCACACATAGATGCTCTTTTTGTGATATGAGAAGAGTTGGCATAGAAGAACAGAAATATATACATGTGGTATTAGCTATCATTTAAGCACTTTATAGATGCCAGATCCTTCAAATATTTTTTGAGTTTTATCTTCCATGATGTAGAGAGTATTACTAGTCCTGTTTTATGGGTGAGGAAGCAAGAACAAAATGGTAAGTAACTTGCCCAATATCCAAGATTAGTGTCTAAATTTGAATTTGAACTTAGAAAGCCTTGTCACAGTACATATTTATTTGCCTACTATACACTGCTACACACCATGTGGCAACACTTAACTATAGTAATATGATGGAGGCAAAATTTATGTTTAAAAAGGAGTCAGAGAAGACCTCACATTCTGAAATCATAAGAAGTTAGAGTCCATAAGGGCTTTAGGAAAAAGCATACCTTTTATCTCTGTATTTCAGTAAACAGTGAGATCAAGTGATAGCAAGTAGATACTAAACAAGACTAGTTAAGAACTCATGTTACCCTGTAAAACTTTTTAGTGCATAGTAACAATTCTTTTATACCATATATATTTTGAGGAATGTTTAAATATGACCATGCATTATGCTTTATAGGCAACCTAGGAGAGAAAGATCTAGATGACAAAATAAATGGCAAAGAAAATAGAGAAAGATGGATCAAGCTCATTCTTAAAAATAGGTGAACAAGTCCATGATGAATAATTAGCCAATAAAAGTTTCCATAGAAAACTCAATAAAGAGAAGGCCATAAAGCTACTCAGAAAAGCAGTTAACAGAGGACTTTTAGTCTTTGCTGACATGAAAATCAGAATTTTTAACAGAACAAACACATATTAATTAATCTCAACTTAATATTTCATAGTAATTTGACATTAAGCAAAAGAGCTGCCAAGTGGGATAGGAATCTGCTACTCTCACCATTTCATTCTCTCCTCATAGGCATGTTATGAGGAATACCTAAATATTTTTAAAATTATTTATTTATTTGTTGCTGTGCTGAGTCTTTGTTGTTGTATACAGGCTTTCTCTAGTTGTGGTGAGTGGGGGCCACTCTTACCTGTGGTGCAGAAGGTTGTCATTGTGATGGCTTCTCTGTGCAGAGCACAGGCTGCAGGCGTGTGGGCTGCCGTAGTTACAGCACACAGGCTTAGCAGTTGTGGCTTGAAGGCACTAGAGCATGCAGACCTCAGTAGTTGTGGCACGTGGGCTCTAGAGCTCAGGCTCAGTAGTTGTGATGTATGGGCTTAGCTGCTCAGTAGCATGTCAAATCTTCCTGGACCAGGAATTGAACCCTTGTCCCTTGCAATGGCAGGTGGATTCTTATCCACTGCTCCATCAGGTAAGACCAGAAATATATAAATATTATCAAAATTTTAATTGGTGAATGTGAACTTTGGATAACTTTTTAGACTTCTATTTAACTGTGCTTGTGTGCGTGCTCAGTCACTTCAGTCATGTTTGATCCTTTGCAGCCCATGCACTGTAGTCTGCCAGTCTCCTCTGTCCATTGTCCTGGTTTCTCCAGGCAATAATACTGGAGTCAGTGTTCATGCCTTCCTCCAGGGGATCTTCCCGACAAAGGGATTGAACTCATATCTCCTGCATTGCAGGTGGATTCTTTACCACTTAGCCACCAGGGAAGCCCTCTATTTAATTGTACTCCTATAATAAGGATGTATTTGCCATAGGGACAAAGTAGTTTTTCTTTGGTCTAGGGCATTCTAAATACTGCCTGTTTGGGATTGTCTTTGTCTTAGTCATGTCTGTGTTTATATTTTACTGATCAACTCTCCTAATTCTTTTATTTTTCCTCTTAAAGTCAATTATATTTTTAAGAGATTTAAATAACAAGGAAGTGATCTTATCTATTTACCCTATCTAGTTGCCATTGCCAATGCTTTGTTTTGTGTATATGTATTTTCCATTTGATAGCTTTTTCCTTCTTCCCTAAGGACTTTCTTACATATTTTTCATATTACTAGGTCTGTTGATGATGATTTATCTCATCATCTTGTTTCTCAAAAAGTCTTTGTTTTTGCCTTTTCTATTAAAAGAATCTTTCAGCCATAGAATTGCAGTCTGATTGTTTTTTCTTTTAGTACTTGAGAAGTTGCCCTACTATCTCTTGCATTGTATCCAATGAGAAATCTGCTATCATCCTTTTCTCTCTTGCTCTATACAGTTTGACTTGCTCTGCCTTGGTGTTGCCTCCTCTTTTTCTTTTTATTAATTTTTTTTATTTTCAACAACATGTACCCTCTTAACACATTTTTAAGTGTAAAATTTGGTACTGTTAACTAATAATTTTTTGGATATGATACTAATTGCAGTCAAGTCCCTGTCAAGGCTCACAAGTCTGGGAGGCATTTTCTTTCGTTCAGTTGCCCAAACAGTTTTCTACTCTCATTGTTTATATGCTTAAAACTTCAGTCTCAGAAGGCATTCATGTTTCTCTTGTTTCCATATTTCCCTTGGTTGAGCGATACCTCAGTATAACTCTTGCCATGTATGAAATTCTCAGGTCTCTTGTTCATTTAGCTCTAGCAATGGCCTTCTTTTATTTACTTGAAGACCTTGAGCTCTCTCCCATCTCAGAGTTTTCATACATATTGTTGCCTTTTCCTAGAAAGCTCTTCTTCCTATTCAATAAGAAACTAATCCCTGCTTATTGCTAAGGATGCATTTTTGATATAATTTTTTGGGGGAAGCAATTCCTAGACTAGATTAAGAGCCTTCCTTTATTTTTGTTTCTCCTATAGTGTGCTGGTTGCATAGATTATCAAGATATATAACTATGTATTTATGAAAGTTTTGTTTATTATCTATTTTCCCTACTTAATGATGTAATATCAAATACAAATTAAAATAAGTGACTTAAATTCTCCCTATTGAAAAATAAGGAAAGAGAGCCCCTCCTCTTTTTAAAAATTTCTTTTTCTTTTTCAAATGTATCTAAATCTTTTTAATGACTAAATAAGCCTCTTGCTAGTCTCACAACTCAGAAATATTTCCATAAAGACCTGAGTCATCTCTTTGAAATGTAATCATCAAAGAATATAATATGCTATTTCTCAGTTTCCTAGGAGGATATAGACCTAAATTCAGCTAGCAAGTGACTTCAAAGGGCAAGACCTAGCTTCAGTCATAAAGATAGCAGAAAATTAGCAATTTTATCTGAGAACAGGAATTTTATGTATTGTATGCACTAAGCTGTATAAATAAGTAAGGTCTTTTTCTGTGCACCCTCTTTAGCAGATTGCCCATGATGTGTATTGTATTCTGATTTATTGCTTGTTCAACAATACAATTGTCTTTGCTACCTTTGTAAGGGATATTCTGGGTTGGAAGGAGATTTTGTTTATATTTCCCTAATAACGGTGCGCTCCATGAGAACAGTGACCAGGTCTGTATTGTTTATGACTGTATTCTCAGTGCATACATAGTGACTGGTCCAGAATATAAGTCAAATAAGTGTTTAATGGAAGAATGAATGAAGAATCCAGCAGGAGACTCCATTTTTCCATTCATTTTTTGCAGGGTTATTATGCAGATCAAATAGAGTCAGACCAACCTAGTTGGGAGCTTTAGTTCCCTCAGTATTTTGTAGTGTGATCAAGGATGTGTTTTCTGAGCTGGTGTTTCCTTATCTATAGAACAGGGATAATAATAGTACCTATGTCTAAAAGCTACTGTGGGTATAAATTGATAGAATGCATTTAAAATAACTAACATGGTGCCTTCACATAGAAGCAGTAAATTCATCTGATAGTAGTTTATTACAATCATTTACCTCAAATAAATGTTTTCTTTGGGACCCAAAGATCACAATGATAAGGACAGCTGTCGTTTGGAAAAAATTCTGGTGGCATCTTATCAGGAAAATGTTTGTAATTCTACCACCTGTGTCCTCCGGCTTATTTGGACTTTTTCATTATGCTGACACTGTGGGATTGAAGCTGTTACGACAACCTTTCTTGCTACCTTCCCTCAGTGATCCATAGCCCATACCTCACTCAGCCAGGAATTCAAAGTATAAGGCATGTCAAAGTGCCTCTTAGCCACAGGTCAGCAAATCACAAACTTTATTTCTTCAGAGTCTGGCCTTTTCCATTTTCTCTCATGTGTGAGTCAGTAGCTTCTCTCTGTGGATAACTCTCTATCTTCCTGTCCCAACAAGGATATGGGAGACCTATTCTCCTTATGCTTTCAAGAGGATGAACCCAATAGGGTTATTTATGGATTTGCAGTCTCTTAGAACTTCCTTTAACAGACCTAGGATAAATCATGCTATGATGTCACCCTCCCTCCCCATATCTCACATTCCCTCACCCCATTCTGAACATCCTTATGTATATACATGGTCAGAACAAAAACCATCCACAGCCATGGTTTTAAATACTTTACAAAATAAAGTTACAGAATAGGGTGTGTGTGTGTGTGTGTGTGTGCATGCGCGCATGTGTGCATGCAGAATGAAAAAGAGAGAAAAACTGAGCCAAGATTAAGAAAGTGGCTTTCTCTTCTGGGACTACCATTCTGTGAACTTAGGCTAATGATTTAATTTCTTAGTTCATCTATTTCTCATTATTAAAATTGTAACTGACAATACTTTTCTGTAAACTAGTTGGCTGCACCTACCACAGCACTAGGCACAAATAAATCACTCATTAATTAACCTGTAGATTAATGGATGGATCTATAAGGAAGTCGTACTTGGAAATGATAAGAGCATTTTAAACCCCTAGGTTAAAAACTTCCATTGCATTTAATGCAATATACCATTGTTCATCATAGTACAGTCCTTAGGATTCAACATTCTCAACATTTTATTAATGGAACCTCTAAGAATGTGAGTCATGTTCTTTTCCACATTTTAGCATGTCAGTTTAGTATGGAAGCACTCTACTCAGAGGTCCGCTTAGGAAACCTGTGCAAAGAAAATGGGATGCTGAGATGCTTTTATGCTCAGCTTTAGAAACATATCTCAAAGTGAGATAAAGTAATAACAGTGATTTTCTTGTGTGACTCATAAGCTGATTCTGGTGACAGTTGCCAGAAAGATTTATACACATTACTAGAATAACTGCATAGCTTCTGTAACCTTATTTACTGAACCCCAATTCACAATACATGGTTGATCACAAACTTTTCCTGATTTATAAATAGTGGTGAAAAGTCAAGCAAAATTATTCAGATTAATATTGCATTCTACCTTTCATGAATTACCCTTATTGAAAATAATAAAATTAGAGGACATCTGGATTGTGTGTTCTGGACAGCTTGGAACCAATAGTTATCACATGTACAGCCAAGTTGGTTACTTTGAAGAGGACAAAATTCACTGAAATCTAACAATGTATGCTTATTTAAACACTAATCTTGCTGATTTCTAGTCATGCCTTATATTAGTGTGTATAAGAAGCCCTAAAAGGAGAGTAATAACAAAATGACTGAATCTTTTATTTTTCTTTCCCAGAGTAAATTGATTGCTACAGCAGGTAATAATTCATTGTTCCTCTGTGTTAGGAAAAGATAGTTATTAATAGACCACAGTATAATTGTTATTCAAACACACCTCTATACATCAGATAAAATGGCTTGGTGGACAACTATCATTTGGCATAATAGTGATCTTTGTCACTGAACTTTCGCAAAGGATCAATCCAATATTGTTTTCGGGAAATCACGATATCTGTATTTCCTGATATCTGTATATCAGATATCCTGATTTCCCCTTGTCATTTACATAGCTATAGGAGACCACTATCCCTATGACAACACTTTTTTTTAACTACCACTATCTTTAAAGAAAATAAAAACATTAATAACCCTTTTGACTTGTTTATTTTAGAAGTCACAATTTAGCTTTTGTCTTTTTCTCATTAGCATATTAGATACTTTTTTCTCTAACATATCCATATGCCGTTACGATCCCCATGTGAAACATTAGATTTCTTATTTTCAACAAGTTGAGTCACTGCTGCTGATTGTGCTTATTTCTTTCTTTGACTGTATACTAACCTCAAGCCTGAGGGAGGTAGAGCAGGGACAGCTGACAATTCACAGGACAAAAAACACCCATCTGGGCCTGCTTCTACATCCTTATGCTTGCCAAATTCACAGGCCCCTCAGGATTATCCAGCCCCCTAATTACTGAATTAGCCAATGTTTGGGAGTTTTCCCAGATTCAACTTGAATAAGGGGCCACTTTTCACAAACAAATTTAAAGCATCAGCAGGCTGATGAAAGATATTATCCTCTCCAGTCTTCTTAACATTAAAGAGATTTAGTTTATATCCAAATGATGAATGCCTTAGAAAATAGATGGGTGTTGGTAGGGAGTAGGCAAATCAAGTTACTCTTTGATTCTTTGTTATTACTTTCAGTGAAAATAGAATTGAGAGCCCTAAAAGTATTATTAGAAGAATGAAAGAGAAAATATATCTTATTAGCATACAAACTTAACTTTATTCTGATGTCAAAACATTGCCAATCAAATTGGAACTCTGTTCTGACTGAGTGAATAGAAATGAACATTAATTTTCTTCTTGCAAATCTCTCTTCTCTAACATTACAAAAAATCCAAGACGGGCTCTTTTCAGTACAGGCTCTTTTCAGTACCTTTTGCAAAATCAGTCTGTTCTGTTCTAATGCCATTCCTCAAAGAGCACTGCAAAGAACCTCTTCAAAGAAGAGAGCAGAGGTGGGCACACGTGAGACTGTGTGGCCATGTTAGCTCAAGATCATTTTAAAATGAAAACCAAACAAAAAAATCAAGATAGAATTAATATGTTGGTGGTCGTTAGAAGGTTCTAAATGCTTAGTTTATACCTTAAGAAAATCCACTACCTCTATCAGGCTTTTGTTCAAAATGGATTCTTTCAGCACAAAAACAGTCCAATGTAAGTGATAGTTTGTTCCCACTTTGCCTGTGCTTAATTTCCTGTGTCCTAGTTTGCACAAAGCTAGGACTAATTGATAGGTGTAAAACTTAATAGAAAAAGGCTATTTATAAGTAGAATTGATTGCTATATAAATTCCATTCTTCTACTAAATACTGTACTTAAATGGTATTAGACATTTGATATAAAATATTCTCAGGCTACCTAAAGTTTTTAATCATGAGACTGTGTACATGAGAATTCAAAAATGTTATTGCAAGGTCAAACAAGTTTCTAGTCTTCTCCAGAAACATCTAGAGAGTTCCAAATCAATGGATGGGTGACAGTGTGGTGTCATCAAAAGAACATGGGCTTTTGACTCAGACAGATGGCCTTTGGCAAGCTATTTAACTTGTCTGAGTTCTAGTTTCTTTCACTGGAAAATGCATATTACTTCTATTTCAGAGAGTTACAAAGATGATTAAAGTAGAAAGTTTTCACAAAATATCCAGAACAGTGCTTGGCATACTCTATGTGTTCAAGAAAAGGTATTCACTATATGAAAATCTAACTTTCAAAACATTCAAAAAGCCACTTTGAAAGAATGTCAGTTTTTGTTGTCTGTAAGTTTTCAGGTTATAAACTGTGTTGTGTTAGTTGTGTCCAACTCTTTACGACTCCATGGACTGTAACCAGCTCGGCGCCTCTGTCCATGGAATTCTCCAGGCAAGAATACTGGAATGGGTAGCCATTCCCTTCTCCAGAGGATATTGCCAACCCAGGGATCACACCTGGGTTTCCCACTTTGCAGGCAGATTCTTTACAATCTTAGCCACCAAGGAAGCCCAAAGTTATAATCTTTATTTGATGTTAATAATAATTCTGTTGGATAGGAAGTGTGTTTATTGTATTTTCAGTTTATACATGAAAAATCTGAAAAACTAGTAAGTATGGAACTTACCCTAAGTAATTCAGTTAACAAGTGGCAGAGTCAGCTAAAATGTGGCTCATTTTTCCCAGTCTATTGCTGCCTCAATGGGGGTTGGAGGAATTTAAATATAAATATAAAAGGAAAAAATATAAATTGGGATAAATATTTTGTTACTTATGATAACTCTGCCCTTGAAACCATAAAATGTCTAGAAGAGAATATAGGGAGAAAGCTCTTTAACATTGGTCTTGACAATGATTTTAGGGATATGACATCCAAAGTACAAGCAACAAAAGAAGAAGTAAACAATTAAGTCTATCACAAATTGAAAAATTTTGTAAAATGGAGGAAACTCAATAAAATGAAAAAGGAGCCTAGTGAAAGCAGAAGATATTTCAAACTGTAAATCTGATAAAGGGTTAATATCCAAAATATGCAAAAATTCAAACAACATAAACAAAATAAGCAACTGAATTAAAAAATTGACATGTGCCCTGAATAGACTTTTTTTTCCAAAGAAGACATACAGATGGCCAACAGACACATGAATTGATACCCAACATCACTAATCATTAGGGAAAAGCAAATTAAAACCACAATAAGATACCACCTCACAACTGTAAGAATGGCTACCATCAAAAAGACAAGAAAAAACAAGTGTTGGTGAGAATGTGGAGAAAATGGAACCCTCATGCACTGTTAGTGGGACTGTAATTTGGTGCAGCCACAATGGAAAACCGTATAGAGGTTCCTCATAAAGTTAAAAATAGAACTTTTTTCAGTTGATCCACCAGTTCTACTTCTTGGTATTTACCCAAAGAAAACAAAAACATCTAGTTGAAAAGATAACATGCACACCAATATTCATTGCATCATTATTTACAGTTGCAAAGATAATGAAGCAACCTAAGTGTTCATTGATAAATGAATAGATGAAGAAGATTTGGCATGTATGTATATATGTGTAAATGAAATCCTGCCATTTGTGACAACATAGATTGACCTGGAGGGTGTTATACTAGGTGAAATAATTCAGAGAAATACAAATACCGTATGATCTCACACACATGTGGAATCCAAAAACAAACAAATCAAAATGAAAGCAGACTCATAGATACAGAAAACAAATGAGTGGTTGCCGAAGAGAAGGGAAATGGGGTGAGGAAAAAAGGTGAAGGGGATTAAGAGGTATAAAACTTTAATTACAAAATAAATTATTCACAGGGAGGTAATATAGGAGTATGGTCAAAATATTTCAATGACGTTGTATGGGGATAGATAGTTACTAGATTTATCATGGCAATCATTTCATAATGTATGCAAATATCAAATCACTATGTACTACAACTAAAACAAATATATTACTCTAGATCAACTATATTTCTGTTTTGTTTTTCTTTTTTGATTTTTTCTACAATGTTTATATTTGTATTTACAGTTATTATACTATATATAATAAGTATATTAAACTATACTCTCCATGTCACACAATACATTTTTGACCTATCTTACACCAAATACTTTGTGTCTCCTACTTCTCCACCCCTATAATACTCCTCCCCCATCTCTCCACTGGTAACTGTTAGCATGTTCTCTGTACCTGTAAGCCTACTTTTTTGTTATATGCACTAGTGTGTTATATTTTTTAGATTCCACATATAAGTCATATCATACAGTATTTGTTTTTCTATGTCTGACTTATTTCACTTTGCATAATACCTTCCAAGTTCATCCATGTTGCTGAAAATGGCAAATTTTTCATTTTTTGAGGCTGCGTAGTATTCCATTTTTTGGTGTGTGTGTTTCTCACATCTTCTTTGTCCATTTGTCTGTTCATGGTCACGTAGGTTGCTTCCATATCTTTGTAGTTGTTAATAATGCTGCTGTAAACATTGAGGTACATGATATTTTCAAATTGGTGTTTTTATTTTTATTTTAGGATACCACCCATGACTGGTATTGCTGCCAACTGTACCTCAATAAAATGATTAACCTAGAAGAAATGAACAAATTCTTAGAAAGGTACAGTCTCCTGAGATGGATCTAGGAGGAAATTGAGAACATGAACAGCCCAGTTTCCAATAATAAAGTCAAATTGGTAATTAAAGTTCCAACTAACACATATCCAGGACCATGTGGCGTCCCAGGTGAATATTACCAAACATTTAAAGAGTTAACACCTATTCATCACAAACTATTCCAAAGAATTGCAGAGGAAGGAACACTTTCAAACTTTTTTTATGAGGCCAGCATTAATCTGGTAGCAAAACCAGGTAAAGACCTCAGAAAAAAACAAAAAATTACATGCCAGTATTACTGATGAACTTAGATGCAAACATCCTCAACAAAGTACCAGCAAACCAAATCTAACAATATATTAAAAGGATCATACTTCATGATCAAGTGAGGTATATCCAAAGGTGCAAGAGTCTTTCAGTATCCATAAATCAGCCACTGTGATGCACGACGTTAACAAACTGAGCAATAAAAACCATATGAGCTTCTCAATAGATGCAGAAAAGACTCTTGATATAATTCCATATCCATTTATGATAAAGAATATCTTCAGAAAGTGGGCTTAGAGGGAACATACCTCAACATAATCAAAGCCATGTTTGGTACCTATATTTTAATTAAGAAAAAGAAAATGGAGAAGTGTTAGAGGGAAGTATATTTGATTTGGGAGGCCAAAGCTAGGTGGGTAGACAAGCTGAACTACAGGTCTGAGGGATGAGAGTGCTGGTGTAGAAGGAGAACTTAGGAGGAAAAATAGTGACACCTCATTGATACTTTCTTATAATTTTGCTTTTGAGGTGTGATATAATTCTATCCTCCACTTCCTTAACAAACTATCAGCAAAATAGCAATTTCTTAATACTGCTACTAGGAAGATTTTTGTCTGGATATAGAAAATGAAAAGGTATATTCCAGGGTTAGTTGGAATTGTTTCCATCTTCACCTGGTACCAATAGTATCTGGGTTACAGAAGAGTTAATAGCCATCTTTTCACCTTTACAGACAACTAAGGGTACTTTTTAAAGGTCTTTGTATGTTCTATAGCAGATGGCGTAATTAACAATATGGCCAAGCAAGTGATATAGGAGTGAGACAGCTTGAGCGGAGGGTGCCTGCCTCCTCTAAAGAGGACTGCTTCAACTCAGACCTAACAGATGGCTGTGGTGCAGTCATGAATATTACCAGATATTCTGATTCTTTCCATAAAAAAGAAAAATAAAAAATGACAACTGGTGATCTAAATATTATGTGTACTTTTGTAAATTTAAAATCTACCATATTTTTAAAACAAAAGAAAATAAGCTAGCAAACATAAAATACAGTTCTGACTAAAAAAAAAGAAAAAAACAATTTTCAAGCTGCATCTGCCTCTGGACCACCTGTTTATGAATTCTGCCAATATTCCCATTCTTTCACATGCTACAAGTTAAAACTGAGAAGCACTGGTGTGTATACAACCTAAACACCTCAGACTAATGTTTACAGAAGTAATTGTATGATCTTAGCAGAGTGACTCCTTTCTGTACTTTAATTTCTTCATCTGGAAAGTAGGAAAAATCATTCTCCTTACCTCACTGGATTGTGGTAGGGATTAAATAAATGCATTTTTCTGTTCATTCACTTCTCATACATCATTCAAAGTCTATATTTGCCGTTAGTTAGTCTCTAACCAATAGTGTCACAACACACCAATAGTGGTGTTGGTCAAGAAGGAAAAATCTTCACTTTATGCCCTATCCCTAGCCCTAATCAATAACAAACTTTTTCCCCCCATCAATTCTTTTTATCATAGTTGTTTTACAGTATTGTGTTATTTTCTGCTGTACAGCAAAGTGAATCAGGCCTATGTACACATATACTGCATCTGTTTTTTCTCTTTTCAATTTATATTTTTATTGAAGGATGATTGTTAAAGAATTTTGCTGTTTTCTGTCAAACCTCAACATGAATCAGCCATAGGTATACAAATATCCCCTCCCTTTCGAACCTCTCTCCTATCTCCTGCCCCATACCAAACCTCTAGATTGATACAGAGCACCTGTTTGAGTCTCCTGAGCCATACAGCAAATTCCAGTTTGCTATCTATTTTACATGTGGTAATGTAAGTTCCCGTGTTACTCTTTCCATACATCTCACCCTCTGCTCCATTCTCCCCATGTCCATAAGTCTATTCTCTATGTGTGTTTCTCCATTGCTGCCCTAAAAATAAATTATTCACTGTAATTTTTCTAGATTCCATGTTTTCTAGATTCTATATGTTTTAGAATATGATGTTTATCTTTCCCTTTCTGACTTACTTCACTCTGTATAATAGACTCTAGGTTCATCCATATCATCAGAACAGACTGAAATGTGTTCCTTTTTATGGCTGAGTAATATTCCATTGCATATATGTACCACAATATCTTTATCCATTCATCTGTCGAAGGAGATCTAGGTTGCTTCCATGTTCTACCTATTGTAAATGGTGCTGCAATGAACAACAGGATACAGGTGTCTTTTTCAATTTTGCTTTCCTCAGGGTATATGCCTAGGATTGTGATTGCTGGGTCAAATGGTGGTTTTATTCCTAGTTTTTTAAGGAATCTCCATACTGTCTTCCACAATGGCTGTATCAATTTACATTCCCACCAACACTGCAAGAGTGTTCCTTTTTCTCCACACCTTCTCCAGCATTTATTGCTTGTAGACTTTTTGATGAGGACCATTTTGACTGGTGTGAGGTGATATTTCATTGTAGTTTTGATTTTCATTTCTCCAATAATGAGGGATATTGAGCTTCTTTACATGCCTTTGTTAGCCATATATATGTCTTCTTTGGAGAAATGTCTGCTTAGATCTTTTCCCCACTTTTTGATTGGGTTTGTTTTTCTGGCATTGAGTTGTATGAGCTTCTTGTATATTTTTTCCCATTCTGAGGGTTGTCTTTTTACCTTACTTAAAGTTTCCTTTGCTGTGCAAAAGTTTTTAAGTTTAATTCGGCCCTACTTGTTTACTTTTATTTTCATTTCCATTAATCTAGGAGGTGGGTTATAGAGGATCTTGTTTTGATTTATGTTGAGTGCTCTGCCTATGTTTTCCTCTAAGAGTTTTATAGTTTCTGGTCTTACATTTATATCTTTAATTCATTTGGGGTTTATCTTTATGTATGGTGTTAGGAAATGTTCTCATTTCATTCTTTTACATGAAGCTGTCCAGTTTTCCCATCACCATTTATTGAAGAGGTTGTCTTTGCCCTGTTTTATATGCTTGCCTCATTTGTCAAAAATAAGGTACACATAGGTGCCTGGGTTTATTTCTGGGCTTTCTATCTCATTCCATTCGTCTATATTTCTGTTTTTGTGCCAGTGCCATACTGTCTTGATGACTGTAGCTTTGTAGTATAATCTGAAGTCGAGAATGTTGATTCATTCACCTCCATTCTTCTTTCTCAAGACTGCTTTGGCTATTCAGGGTCTTCTGTGGTTCTATATGAATTGTGACAATTTTTGTCCAAGTTCTGTGAAAAATGTCATTGGTAATTTGATAGGGTTCACATTGAATCTGTAGATTGCATTTGATTGGATAGTCATTTTCACAATATAGATTCTTCCTACCCAGGGACATGGAATATCTCTCTGTTTATATTGTCTTTGATTTCTTTCATTAATGTCTTATAATTTTCTGTGTATAGTTCTTTTGTCTCCTTAGGTGAGTTTATTCCTAGATATTTAATTCTTTTTTTCAGTGGTAAATGGGATTGATTCCTTAATTTCTGTTTCTGATATTTCATTGTTAGTATAGAGAAATGCAAGTGCTTTCCGTGTATTGATTTTGTATCCTGTGACTTTGCTAAATTCACTGATTAGCTCTAGTAATTTTCTGATACTATCTTTAGGGTTTTATATGTACAGTATCATGTTATCAGCAAACAATGAGAGCTTTACTTCTTCTTTTTCTGATCTGGATTCATTTTATTTTTTTTCCTTCTCTGATTGCTGTGGCTAGGACTTACAGAACTATGTTGAATAATAGTGGTGAAACTGGACACTTTTCTCTTGTTTCTGAACTTAGAGGGGGAATGCTTTCAGTTTTTCGACATTGAGAATATGTTTGCTGTAGACTTATCATACATTACATTTACTATTTTGAGGTAGGAGCCTTCTATGCACATTTTTTGAAGAGTTTTCATCATAAATGGGTGCTGAATTTTATCAAAGGCTTTTTCTGCATCTATTGAGATCATCATATGGATTTATCTTTAAATTTGTTAATATGATGTATCACATTGATTGATTTGCATATATTGAAGAATCCTTGCATTCCTGGAATAAACCCAACTTGATCATGGTGTATGAGTGTTTTGATGTGTTGCTGAATTCTGTTTGCTAAAATTTTGTTGAGGGTTTTGCATCTATGTTCATCAGTGATACTGGCCTGTTGTTTTCTTTTTGTGTGTTGTCTTTGTCTGGTTTTGGTATCAAGTAGATGGTGGCCTTGTAGAATGAGTTTGGAAGTGTTCCTTCCTCTGCAATTTTTTGAAAGAGTTTTAGAAGGATAGGCATCAGCTGGTCTCTAAATGTTTGATAGCATTCTGCTGTGAAATCATCTGGTCCTGGGCTTTTTTTTTTTTTGGGTAGATTTTTGATCACAGCTTCAATTTCAGTGCTTGTAATTGGGTTCTTCTTAATTTTTATTTGTTCCTGATTCAGTTATGGAAGGGTAAACTTTTCTAGGAATCTGTCCATTTCTTCTAGGTTATCAATTTTATTGCCATATAGTTGTTCCTAATAGTCTTTTATAATCTTTTGTATTTCTGCATTGTCTGTTGTAACCTCTCCTTTTTCATTTCTAATTTTGTTGATTTGATTCTTCTCACTTTTTTTCTTGATGAGTCTGGTTAAAGGCTTCTCAATTTTCTTTATCTTCTCAAAGAACCAGCTTTTAGTTTTATTAAACTTTACTATTGTTTCTTTGATTTCTTTTTCATTTATTTCTGCTCAGATCTTTATGATTCCTTTCCTTCTACTAATTTTGGGATTTTTTTGTTCTTCTTTTTCCAATTGTTTAAGGTATAAAGTTAGATTGTCTATTTGATGCTGTTCTTGTTTCTTGAGGTAGGATTGTATTGCTATACATTTCCCTCTTAGAACTGCTTTTGCTGCATCCAATAGGTTTTGAGTTGTCATGTATTCATTGTCATTTGTTTCTAGAAACTTTTTTATTTCCCTTTTGATTTCTTCAGTAACCTGCTGGTTACTGAAATTTGCTGTCTGACCTCCATGTGTTTGTGTCTCTTACCGTTTTTTTCTTGTAATTGATACCTAGTCTCATAGTGTTGTGGTAGGAGAAGATCTTAATATGATATCAGTTTTCTTAAATTTACTGAGGTTTGATTTGTGACCCAAGATGTGATCTGTCCTGGAGAATGTTCCATGTGCACTTGAGATGAAGGTGTATTCTTCTCATTTGGATGGAATGTCCTGAAGATACCAATGAGATCCATCTCATCTAATGTATCATTTAAGACTTGTTTTTCCTTATAATTTTCTGCTTTGATGATCTGTCCATTTGTGTGAGTGGAATGTTAAAGCCTCCTACTATTATTGTGTTACTGTCAATTTCTGTTACTGTTTGTGTTTCTGTTAGTCTGATAGTGTTTTTCTTAGATATTGAGGTACTCCTATTTTGAGTGCATAAATATTTACAATTGTTATGTCTTCCTCTTGGATTGATCCCTTAATCATTATGTAATTTCCTTCCTTATCTCTTGTAATCTTATTTTACGTCTATTTTGTCTGATATGAGGATTGCTACTCCAGCTTTCTTTTGCTTCTCATTTGCATGGAATATATTTTTCCATCCTCTCACTTTCAGTCTATATGTGTCTTTATGCCTAAAGTGGGTATCTTGTAGACAGCATATATATGGGTCTTGTTTTTGTATCCATTCAGTCAGTCTGTGGCTTTTATTAGAGCATTTAATCCATTTATATTTAAAGTAATTATTGATATATATGTTCTTATTGCCATTTTCTTAATTGTTTGGGTTGATTTTGTATATCTTTTTTCTTGTCTTGTATTTCTTGACTATATAAGCCCCTTTAACAGTTGTTGCAAAGATGGTTTGGTGGTACTGAATTCTCTTAACTTTTGGCTTGTCTGAAAAGCTTTTAATTTCTCCATTAATTTTGAGTGAAATCCTTGCCAGATACAGTAATCTTGGTTGTAGATTTTTCTCTTTCAGTACTTTAAATATATCCTGCCAATCCCTTCTGGTTTGCAGAGTTTCTGCTGAAAGAGCAACTGTGAAGCATATGGGGTTTCCCTTGTATGTTACTTGTTACTTCTCCCTTGCTGCTTTTAATATTCTTCGTGTTTACTCTTTGTTCCTTTAATCAGTATGTGTCTTGGCCTGTTTCTCCTTGGGTGTATCCTGTATGGGACTTTTTGTGCCTCTTGGACTTGATTGACTATTTCCTTTCCCATGTTGGGGAAATTTTCAACTATAATCTCTTAAAAATTTTTCTCATCCCCCTCTTTTTACTCTTTTTCTTCTGGGACCCCTGTAATTCGAATGTTGCTGCATTTGATATTGTCCCAGATGTCTCTGAGACTATCCTCAGTTCTTTTCAACTTCTTATTTTATTCTGCTATTCAGAAGTTATTTCCACCATCTTATCTTCTAGCCCACTGCTTCCTTTGTCTGCTTCAGATATTCAGCATTTGATTCCTTCTAAAGTATCTCTAATTTCACTAATTGTGTTGTTTGTCTCTATATGCTTATTCTTTACTTCTAGATATCTGTTAATTGATTGATGCATTTTCTCCATTTTGTTTTCAAGGCTTTTGATCATCTACTCTCATTATTCTGACTTCTTTTCTTCATTTATTTGGACTTCTGTGTTACTAGTTTTTTCCTTCATTTTTGTAGTTTTTCTCTGCGTTTTCATTATTTTTTTTAAACTTATTGTGTTTGAGGTCTCCTTTTCCCAGGCTTCAAGGTTGAATCCCTTCTTCCTTTTGGTTTTTGCCCTCCTAAGTTTGGTCCAGTGGTTTGTGTAAACTTTGCATAGGGTTGAGATTTGTGCTGAGTTTTTTTTTTTTCCTCTGATAAGCAAGTTTTTGTTTGTTTTTCCTCTGATAAGCAAGTCTGAGTGAGGTGATGATCCCATTTGCTGATGATTGGGTTTGTATTTTTGTTTTGTTTGTTGTTTAGGTTAGGCATCCTAATCAGGGTGCTACTGATTGTTGGGTGATGCCAGGTCTTGTATTCAACTGGATTCCTTTGTGGGAGTTCTCACTATTTGATACTTGCTAGGGTTAGTTCTCTGGTCATCTAGAGTCTTGGAGTCATAGGTCCAACTCCAAAGTCTCAGGGTTTGATCTGTCTCTTCCCCCCTCCCCCAACTCCCCAGGTCCTTAATCCAGTCTCACTTGCTAATAGGGTGCTGCACTACAGAAGCCTTGACCATGGCCCTTCAGAATAGAATTCCTAGTTTGAAAGTGTGACGCCAGCCCTTCTGCTAGGGGAGTGTGTGCAGAAGCCATGCACAAACGGACACTCAATTGTATGCTGCGTTTTTTTTTTTTTTTTTGGATTACCTTTTCATTTAGGGCACCACTGTGCTATACAGTAGGTTCTCACAAGTTATCTATTTTATACATAGTAATGTGTACATGCAGGTCCCAATCGTTTTGAACAGTACCATGTTTCTCCAATTTTTTCTAAGGACAGTCATTCCCTTTAGTCAGTTCAGTCATTCACTCATTTTGGACTCTTTGCAACCCCATGGACTGCGGCAGGCCTCATTATCCATCACCAGCTCCTGGAGCTTACTCAAACTCATGTCCATCAAGTCAGTGATGCCATCAAACCATCTTATCCTTTGTCTTCCCCTTGTCCTACCACCTTCAATCTTTCCCTGTATCAGGGTCTTTTCTAATGAGTCATTTCTCTTCGTCAGGTTGCCAAAGTATTGGAGCTTCAGCATCAGTCCTTCCAAAGAAGATTATGGACTGATTTCCTCCAGGATTGACTGGTTTGATCTCCTTGAGTCTCCAAGGGACTCTCAAGTGTCTTCTCCAGCACCACAGTTCAAAAGCATCAATTCCTCAGGGCTGAGCTTTCCTATAGCTCAACTCTCACATCCATACATGACTACTGGAAAAACCATAGCTTTGATTACATGGACCTGTGTTGGCACAGTAATGTCTCTGTTTTTTAATATTCTGTCTAGGTTTATCATAGCTTTTCTTGCAAGGAACAAGTCTCTTGTAATTTCATGGCTACAGTCACCATCTGCAGTGATTTTGTTGCCCAGGAAAATAAAGGCTGTCACTGTTTCCAGTGTTTTCCAATCTATTTGCCATGAAGTGAAGGGACTGGATGCCATGATCTTAGTTTTTTTGAATGTTGAGTTTTAAGCCAGCTTTTTCATTCTCCTCTTTCACTTTCATCAAGAGGCTCTTTAGTTCTTCATTTTCTTCCATAAGGGTAGTGTAGTTTGAATATTTGAGGTTATTGATAATTCTCCCAGCAAACTTGATTCCAGCTTTTACTTCTTCCAGTCTGGCATTTCGCATTTCGCATGATGTACACTGCATATAATTTAAATAAACAGGGTGACAGTATACAACCTTGTCGTACTCCTTTCCAAATTTGGAACCAGTCCATTCCAGGATGTCTGGCTCTAGGTGAGGGGGTCACATCATCGTGGCTATCTGTGTCATTAAGATCTTTTTTATAGTTCTTCTGCTTATTCTTGCCACCTCGTCTTAATATCTCTCCTTCTGTTAGGTCCATATAATTTTTGTCCTTTATTGTGCCCATCTTTGCAGGAAATGTTCCCTTAGTATCTCTGATTTTTTTGAAGAGATCTCTAGTCTTCCCCATTCTATTGTTTTCCTCGATTTCTTTTCATTGATCACTGAGTAAGGCTTTCTTATCTCTCCTTTGTATTTTTTGCAACTCTGCATTCAAATGGGTGTATCTATCCTTTTCTCCTTTGCCTTTCACATCTCTTCTTTTTTCAGGTATTTGTAAGTCCTCCTCTAGCAACCATTTTGCCTTTTTGCATTTCCTTTTCTTGGGTTTGGTCTTTATAACTGCTTCCTGTCCATTGTAACGAACCTCCATCCATAGTTCTTCAGACACTCTTTCTATCAGTTCTAATCCCTTGAATCTGTTTGTCACTTTCACTGTATAATTGTATGAGATTTGATTTAGGTCATACCTTAATGGTCTAGTGGTTTTCCCTACTTTCTTTAATTTAAGTCTGAATTTGGCAATAAGGAGTTCATGATCTGATCCACAGTCAACTCCCCATATTGTTTTTGCTGACTGTATAGAGCTTCTCCATATTCAGCTGCAAAGAATACAATCAGTCTGATTTCGGTACTGACCATCTGGTGATGTCCATGTGTGGTGTCATCACTTATGTTGCTGGACCAGTTAATTCTCTTGGTGCATTTATAAGTGCATCAGTAAATTTCTAACTGAACTCCAGTAGGATGTTATTTGCCCATGTTCCTCCTACATAATCCTGGGGAAGCGAGCTTCTTGCAGGCACTGCTTCAGTCCTAAAAACTCTTTTTTGCTCTACATCTATTATTTAAGGTTAAGGCATTTTTCTTGTTTGCAATTTTTTTTAGTTAAAAAATGCTTGTAAAATTGCAAATAATAGAAGAAACTAAATCTTTTTTTGTCCAGTGAAATACTGCCAACCAGATATATCTACCATATTTTACATGGTCCTTCACAGTCTGCTTTTTTCATACACATTGTGTGATAGACATTTTTTCTATTCAATGAATTTTACTCACTAAATAAAAGAGCATACTTTGTTAATAGACCAAGCATGAGTATTCGTTTTCAGACACTCACCAATAATAAATCTTTTAATTTTGGGTTTTACTATTTCTTCTTTGTCAGCCTAATAGGGGACAAATGATATCTCCTTGCCGGACTGTTGTTTGTTTTAATTAGATTTTTTATTTTTGTCTTTCACTTGGTCAAACATATTTTTATATATTTATTGACAAACTTTGGTTTTGTTATGAATTGTCTTTTCCTGAGTTTTTCAAATATTTTGATCAGAACATTCATTTTTATATTCATAAGAACTTTTTAATAGAAGTCATTGTTTTACATAAATTTACAAATATTTACCCCTTTGTCAGTTGCCTACCAGTTCCTGTGAAACAGGTTGCTGAGGAACAGTGACTTTTAAAAGTAAAACCATCATGTAGCCTTCAATATGTGCCAGGCACTGTTTTAAGTTAATTATGTGGATTAGCTCATGTAGTCCTGCCTATAAGCCTACTATTATTATCCCTATTTTCCCATGACTAAAATGAGATACAAAGGAGGTATATGACTTACCTAAGGTTATACAACCAGTGGCCCTGCTGGTATTTGAAACAAAGTTGCTGTTTATTACAGTCAACAATAAAGTCAGACAAAGACAGAAGAATTTTATTCAGTAATACTATTACAATAGCGAAAAAACTTCAGCATGAAGTGAATTCAATTTGTGCAAAAGCAACTGGGCATTTTAAATGGATAATGAGGGAATGGAGAGGAAGCATAGTGGAGGCTTAAGTAGTGTCACAGTAGTGGAAATTTACAAAAAGTGGAAAAGTGGGTTGGTTCATGTAATTGTCATCTTTGTTTGTTACTTGGCACTTATCAGAGTTAAGCTCCTATGATCTCACTGAGATTCAGAGGTAGGAGTCCTATCTTCAGATATTTATTTTCTCTTGTTGCATAACCCAATTTTATTTTATTTATTTATTTTAATTAATTATTTATTTATTTAAATTTTCTTTACATTATTGTGTTGGTTTTGCCATACATTGACATGAATCTGCCATGGGTATACATATGTTCCCCTTCCAAATCCCCCTTCTTTCCTCCCTCCCAATTCCCTCTCTCTGAGTCATCCTGGTACACCAGCCCTGAGCATCAAACCTGGGCTGGCGATTCATTTCACATATGATGATTCACATGTTTCAATGCCGTGTTCTCCCATATCATCCCACCCTTTCCCTCTCCCTCAGTCCAAAAGACTGTTCTATACATCTGCGTTTCTTTTTCTGTCTTGCATACAGGGTTCTTGTTACCATCTTTCTAATTCCATATATGTGCTTTAGTATACTGTATTTTTGTTTTTCTTTCTGGCTTACTTCACTCTGTATAATAGGCTCCAATTCCGTCCACCTGAGTAGAACTGATTGAAATGAATTCTTTTTAATGGCTGAGTAATATTCCATCGTGTATATATAGCACAGGTTTCTTATCCATTTGTCTGTTGATGGACATGTAGGTTGCTTCCATGTCATGGCTATTGTAAACAATGTGGTGATGAACATTGGGGTACACATGTCTCTTTCAATTCTGGTTTCCTCGGTGTATATGCCCAGCAGTGGGATTGCTGGGTCATATGGCAGGTCTATTTGCAGCTTTTTAAGGAACCTCCACACTGTTTTCCATAGTGGCTGCACTAGTTTGCATTCCCACCAACAGTGTAAGAGGGTTCCCTTTTCTCCACATCCTCTCCAGCATTTATTGCTTGTAGACTTTTGGATGGCAGCCATTCTGACTGGTGTAAAGTGGTACCTCATTGTGGTTTTGATTTGAATTTCTCTGATAACGAGTGATGCTGAGCATCTTTTCATGTGTTTGTTATCCATTTTTATGTCTTCTTTGGATAAATGTCTGTTTAGTTCTTTGGCCCACTTTTTGATAGGGTTGTTTATTTTTCTGAAATGGAGCTGCAGGAGTTGCTTGCATATTTTTGAGATTAATTGTTTGCCAATTGTTTTGTTTGCTATTATTTTCTCCCATTCTGAAGGCTGCCCTTTCACCTTGCTTTTAGTTTCCTTTGTTGTGCAGAAGCTTTTCATTTTACTTAGGTCCCATTTGTTTATTTGTGCTTTTATTTCCAATATTCTGGCAGGTGGGTCATAAAGTATCCTGCTTTGGTTTATGTTGGAGAGTGTTTTGCCTATGTTTTCCTCTAGGAGTTTTATAGTTTCTGGTCTTATGTTTAGACGTTTGATCGATTTTGAGTTTATTTTTGTGTATGGTGTTAGAAAGTGTTCTAGTTTCATTCTTTTAGAAGTGGCTGTCCAGTTTTACCAGCACCACTTGTTAAAGAGATTTTCTTTTCTCCATTGTATATTCTTGCCTCCTTTGTCAAAGATAAGGTGTCCATAGGTGTGTGGATTTATCTCTCGCGTTTCTATTTTGTTCCATTGATCTATATTTCTGTCTTTGTGCCAGTACCATACTATCTTGATGACTCTGGCTTTGTAGTATAGCCTAAAGTCAGGTTGATTCCTCCAGTTCCATTCTTCTTTCTCAAGATTGCTTTGGGTATACAAGGTTTTTTGTATTACCATGCAAAGTGTGAAATTATTTGTTTTAATTCTCTGAAGAAGATCTCTGGTAGCTTGATAGCAATTGCATTGAATCTATAGATTGCTTTGGGTAGTATACTCATTTTCACTATATTGATTCTTCCAATCCATGAGCATGGTATATTTCTCCATCTATTTGTGTCCTCTTTGACTTCTTTCATCAGTGTTTTATAGTTTTCTATATATAAGTCTTTTGTTTCTTTAGGTAGAAATACTCCTTATTATTTTATTCTTTTTGTTTCGATGGTGAATGGAATTCTTTCCTTAATTTCTCTTTCTGTTTTCTCATTGTTAGTGTATAGGAATGCAAGGGATTTCTGTGTGTTGATTTTGTATCCTGAAACTTTGCTATATTCACTGATTACCTCTAGTAATTTTCTGGTAGAGTCTTTAGGGTTTTGTATGTAGAGGATCATGTCATCCAGAAACAATGAATGTTTTACTTCTTCTTTCCCAATCTGGATTCCTTTTATTGCTTTATCTGCTCTGATTGCTCCAACATATGGAGGCTCAACAACATGCTGTTGAATAACCAACAAATCATAGAAGAAATCAAAAAAGAAATGAAAATATGCATAGAAATGAATGAAAATGAAAACACAACAACCCAAAACCTATGGGACATTGTAAATGCAGTGCTAAGGGGAAGGTTCATAGCAATGCAAGCTTGCCTCAGGAAACAAGAAAAAAGTTAAATAAATAACCTAACTTTATACCTAAAGCAACTAGAAAAGGAAGAAATGCAGAAGCCCAGGGTTAGGAGAAGGAAAGAAATCTTAAAGATCAGGGCAGAAATAAATGCAAAGGAAACAAAAGAGACCATAGCAGAAATCAACAAAGCCAAAAGCTGGTTTTTTGGGAAGATAAATAAAATTGACAAACCATTAGTCATACTCATCAAGAAACAAAGGGAGAGGAATCACATCAACAAAATTAGTAATGAAAATGGAGAGATCACAACAGAAAACACAGAAATACAAAGGATCATAAGAGACTATTATCAGCAACTATATGCAAATAAACTGGACAACTTCGAATAAATGGACAAATTTTTAGAAAAGTACAGCTTTCCAAAACTAAACCAAGAAGAGATAGATAATCTTAACAGACCCATCACAAGCACGGAAATTGAAACCATAATCAGAAATCTTCCAATAAACGAAAGCCCAGGACCAGATGGCTTCACAGCTGAATTCTACCAAAAATTTAGAGAAGAGCTAACACCTATTCTACTCAAACTCTTCCAGAAAATTGCAGAGGAAGGTAAACTTCCAAACTCATTCTATGAGGCCACCATTACCCTAATTCTAAAGCCTGACAAAGATGCCACAAAAAAAGAAAACTACAGGCCAATATCACTGATGAACTTAGATGCAAAAATCCTTAACAAAATTCTAGCAAATAGAATCCAATAACACATTAAAAAGATCATACATCATGATCAAGTAGGCTTTATCCCAGGGATGCAAGGATTCTTCAATATTTGCAAATCAATCAATGTAATACACCACATTAACAAATTGAAAAATAAAAATCACATGATTATCTCAATAGATGCAGTGAAAGCCTTTGACAATATTCAACATCCATTTATGATAAAAACCCTCCACAAAGCAGGAATAGAAGGAACATACCTCAACATAATAAAAGCTATATATGACAAACCCACAGCAAACATTATCCTCAGTGGTGAAAAACTGAAAGCATTTCCCCTAAAGTCAGGAACAAGACAAGGGTGCCCACTCTCACCACTACTATTCAACATAGTTTTGGAAGTCTTGGCCACAGCAATCAGAGCAGATAAAGAAATAAAAGGGATCCAGATTGGAAAAGATAAATGTCTATGCTTTTTAATAAGCTGTCTAGGTTGGTCATAACTTTTCTTCCAAGGAGCAAGCATCTTTTAATTTGACATAGGATTACATAGAGGCTTTTTCAGCATTACTGGATCATCTGCCAGTTGTGAAAAGATATCCATTAGAAACAGAAATTACATCCAAAAGCGATTAGACTTCTAGGTGATGCAATTATCTAAGAGGTTAAGCACACTATAGAAGCATAAATGGTATCATTTTTCCTTTTTCTAATTGTTTAAACTGAATTTTATACTGATATTTAAAATTAACTGGGTGTTAACTTGAGGTGGTTAAAGATCCTTTGGGGAATTTGTTGCAATGGTTTTACTAAAATCTGCTTCAAACTCTGCTGAACTTTTGCTGAAAAGCATGATGTGCTGGTAGCTGTACAATAATGTATGGCTGCTCATTTTTGCCTGCTTTTACTCTCCCTTTGAAGCAGGTTAGCACTGAAGGTGGTATAGACAAACCTGCATGTTTGTTTCTTTGGCTTCTCTTTCCTCGGAGAAAAGGAGTACCTCAGCCATTAAAACCATTTATATAGTTCTTACTGTGCCACATTATGGACTTAATTTAAAATTTAATGAAGCAAACTGTAAAGTGTCCCATATTATTGAACCTACATCCTTTGAACTTCTAAAATAAAATCTCTAGTCAAATAAATAAGTAGGTAGGTAAGTAAGACAAATGAGGAGGCAGTGTTTTCCCTCTGTTCCTGCTTTTGTATGTGGTTACATGATGACATGATGTGGGATGATATGACAGCCAAGTGACCATGAGAGCAAGAAACTGAGGGCAGAAGTCTTCCTTCCAAGTATGATCATGTGAAAGGACAAAAAGGGCCCAGATCCTTATGGATATCATTGAACCACTGTACCCACTGTGGAGGAGACTATTTCAAATTTCTTGTAATGTGAGGAAAAAAAGCCACAAACAAACCAACACCTATTGGTTGGATTGAAACACCTATTTTTAAACCATGTATTCTTTTACTTGTCGCCAAAAATATCTTAATGCTTCAACAAAAACCTTTTTATTATGTCTGGGTATAATAATATTCCTTCACCTCAAATTATATAATAAGGAATATGTTTGTGTGTGTGTGTTTGTGTGCTTTATTATTATTATTATTATTATTATTATTATTATTATTATTATTATTATTATTATTATTTTTGTCATTATAAACTTTTCTTATGACAGTGAAGCCTTTTGCTTTGTAGACTCAGGACTTTTGTTATTTTTAGAAGATTTCATTCTTCTATACTTTTGAATATTTTTGTTGTTGTATCTGTTTTCTTTCATTTCATTAGAGATATCAGGTATCTAGATGTTTGAATCCCCATTTTATGAGTATCCATTTTTTTCTTAATGAGTTTTCTTCTTTGTCCCTTGATACATTGTTATGTACTTGTTCCTGTCTTCCATTCAAGTAGCTTACTTTTTACCAATAAAGAAATAGGCAATTTTATACTTTAATTGCATTTTAACATTGTAATCATATTTTCTCAATTTGTTTCCTAGCCAACATAATACTCTCAGTTGTCCATTCAGTTTGAGAAATGGAGTTTTTTTCATATTTTCTTCTGCTTATATCCCAACTAATTATACCAGCCTTTCTGTAGTTGATTCTTAATATATTCTTTTAATTTCATTCAAAATGTTTTATATCTAGATGAGATTCCTCAGAGTTGTGTTATATTATTGAGATATTATCTGAATTTCAAAGATACTTTAATCTTTTTTTACCCATTTGAAGTCTCCTTTTTGGAAGGAGAGGTCTGATGAACCTGAATTTATACCAGTTTTTTTCTTTCCCCTTGGAATGTAGCCTACTCTCTACTTTGGTTATTTTACTGTCATAATTAGCCTTTTGTCCATAAACAACGTGAAGTTTTCTTGGCTACCACCTTAGAATCTTTGAATCTTACTTTTATATACAATCCTTACTTTACACTAAATAGTTCTAAGAAGAAGAAAAACTAAAACTGTAAAATAGAATATTATTTAGGCTCAATATATTTTTCTCATGATACTTTCCCAATTTTTACACGACTTTGAAATGAATATTTTTATAGTTTCACATGAGAGTTGGAGCTGGTATTTTTGTCCATGGATACTTTGTCTTTGTTTACACCATTTAATGGTTTATGGGGTAATGTTTAGTAAACCAATGTAGTTGAAGATCCCAACCAAAACAAATATGTTATTTGCTTCACAGTCATCTTGGTAAGATCATACACATGCTATATTATTATTGACATTGCTGCAAATCTGGGTGGATTTCAATTTTGCGAGCTGCTGTCAGAGTCAGTTGATGTATCATATAAGTAAAGAACTCATTATCATATAATTACACTTCAGATCTTAAATAGTAATATGAAATCTGTTCTCTAATCTCTTTTTCTAGACTTTTTTTTAATATAATTTATACCTTTATGTTTTATGTTCCTACTTGTGCTAGCATTTTCTCTTCTGCCATCTAGGGCAGTGTTTTGAAAATGAGGTCTTTAATCATAAGAACAAATAATGCCATGTACTACCCTATGGAAATTAATGTAAATCACAAAAATAAATTTTTAATGTTAAATTTTTTTAATTTATGCATTAGTGATGTCTTACATAGAATAATAAGTATGTTCCTTGAACAGAGAGCAGTGTGCTTTTTATTTCCAGCTGAAAAATACCAAAGAGAGTTTGCATCAAGGGAGATATTTTCACATTAATGTCATATAGTGTAGATTTTTATGTTCCATTTGAATTATACATGGAGATCCAAGCCAACAAGCAAAAATACTGAAGTTTTCTCTGTGGTTACTCCAACTTTCCTTCATTCCTTCCTTTCTCCCTCCATTCCTTCCTTCCTCCCTCCTTCCCTCCCTTTTCTCAATCTCTCCCTCCTTCCCTATAAAGAGAAGATAAATAATTCTCTCCATCCCTCTCTTTCTTTCCTTCCTTGTCACTTTCTTTTTTTTTAAATTAGTTTTGCCATACAATGACATGATATTGCCATGGGTTTACATATGCTCCCCCTCCAGAACCCCCCTCCCTCCTCCCTCCCTCCTCCCTCCCGCCGGGAAATCTCTATGCACCAGCCCCGAGCATCAATCCTGGGCTGGCGATTGATTACACATATGATAATTAACATGTTTCAATGCCATTCTCCCATATCATCCCACCCTTACCCTCATCCACAGAGTCCACGAGTCTGTTCTATACATCTGCGTTCCTTTTGCTGTCTCGCATGCTGGGTTCTCATTACCATCTTTCTAAATTCCATATATTTGCATTAGTATACTGTATTGTTGTTTTTCCTTCTGGCTTACTTCACTCTGGATAATGGGCTCCAGTTCCGTCCACCTGAGTAGAACTGGGTATCAGTATATTCATCGCAAATATTTCTTAAAAATAATGTGTAGTTATAAATTAATCTTCTGTTTAGAAAATGTTAAGAAAATAAAAATAACGTATAATTTTGGATTGTAAGAGCAATAGGGCATCATCAAAAATTTGTGTACATACTGTGATTAAGAATAGAGAAATGACTGTTAAGGTGAGTGCAATAACCCAAGTAGGCTCAATTTCAAAGCTAGTGGTGGAAGGGTTGGTAAACAGGTAAACTGGGGATGATTTGCTGACAAAATCAGAAGACTAATTCCGGAAAGGGTCAAATGTGGTTAAATTGTGCTTGAACTTGGCTGGCAGTGGACTCCTATGGAATCTGATCTGATGTGAAAGTCACAGAAACAAGAGTCTTCAGAAAGTGGTGATAGACTATTTAGGATTTATTATAACAAGATATGTCTGTATGTGGTATATTCAATTTTGAGCAAAAACCTTGCAGATGGAGGAAATATAGAGAAAGGTAATTGGCAACATGTAGAAAGTATATTAAGACGTCAAACATGCTCCAGAATCTAGTATTTAGAATACAAACAAGACTTCAGTTCCAATAAATAACCAGAAACCAAAACTTGCTTTGTTCAGTAACACAAATTGGACACATATGGTTTAAAAGAGACATGTAGGAATATTGGATATTCAATTTACAGTAACAGGACTAATTCAAAATCTCATTCAGTGATAGACATGTCTCCTTATGTACAGTTTGCCTTGGTCAGGGTTGATTCCTGATCCTGTAGTGTGAAGATATAAGTGCATAAAAATGAGCAATACTAAGAGAGGATTATGAGATATGTGAGTTCCTGGGCTCTTAATCTGCTTTTTTACCCTGTATATCTTGGAATTTTATCATAGTCATTAGTAGGTGGGTATGTACTTGATATACTAGCTTCACACAGGGCATTACATGATGAGTTTTAATTAAATATTATATTCTGTGTAATACATATTTACAAGGCTGAATTGTAGAGGAAATAAAGTGTTTATTGAGAGCTTTTTCATCCTGAGATGGCCTCCCTATCTCTGGATGGTTGGGGATTCTCAAGGCAGATCACCACTTGGAAATGGAGACAAATTGAATTTTTGAGTCAACTGATTACTGAATTCCGTTCTCAAAGTTTATCTCAAACAAAATTGGAAAGTATGTCAAGTTGGTCCTCTGTTCATTCCATCTCTTCACCCTGTCAATTGGTATTCACAAACAGACCCCTGCTGACCCTTCTCTCGTCCTCTACTTCCCTTACATTTTTCTAGGCTAAGATATCACTTTAGAGCTCTCACATTTTTTCATTCAATCCATTATCATCAATTTCTCAGGACACTTGCATAATGACATAAAATTGATAAATAAATCCCTACAGTCTAATCCAGTTAAAATATGCTTAAAAAGAAACTTATGAGCTTTCAATAGTATAGCTTATAGGCAGCTTACCCATCCTACATGGTTGGTCCTTAGAGGGTACTCAAATAGAACTCAAAAATATCAAGAACATGAATTGGCTAGTGTTTTGAATATAAATATAAAAAGTTAGAGATGGAAAACTAGTGAATAGTTTGTTGCAGGTCTATAAAGAATAGCACAATTTTCTCAATTCAAGGAAAAAGATTTTTTTTCATTTTGGCATTTATAAAAAATGAATGACTTTTATACATGCTGATGTATTTTTGTAGTCTACCTTCTGCCATCCACTGATGTCTAGTTGGATTACTGCCAGTATTTCTGTTACCATTGGCTCTTGTGTTGTTATGGTCTTTTATTACTAATAAAACCAAAATAAGAATATTCATAACAATAGCCTATATTAGTATACTGCTTTAAAATTTGTCAATAACTATCCTCATGCATAACTTCATTTTCTTTTCAAAACATCTCTGCCAGTGAGGGGGAGTGGGTATCTTCCTTACTTTATAGATTAGGACATTGAAGCACAGAAGCTAAGACTTGTGTCTAATCACAAAAGTAACCAGTGGCAAAGCTGGACTGAGTGATTATTATATTTCTTTTGTATACCTTGCTGTTTCTACTGCTGCTGCTGCTGCTAAGTCGCTTCAGTCGTATCTGACTCTGTGCGACCCCATAGACAGCAGCCCACCAGGCTCCACCATCCCTGGGATTCTCCAGGCAAGAATACTGGAGTGGGATGCCATTTCCTTCTCCAATGCATGAAAAGTGAAAGTGAAGTCACTCAGTCATGTTTCTACGAGAAACAAGTAAAACTCGAAGCAAAATTGTGAAGTAGAACTATTAATTTTAATTTTTGGACTGAGTGACTTTTATATTTCTTTTGTATACCTTCCTGTTTCTACTAGAAACAAGTAAAACTAGAAGGGAAATTGTGAAGTAGAACTATTAATTTTCATTTTTTCCATTTAAAATAGTAGCAGCCATAATAGTATCAATAATAAGTATTTTTGAAATGTTCTTATGTATATAAAAGTAGGGATATATTAAAAACCTGCTTTTTATCCAACATGGTCTGCAGGTTAATAAAGGCTAATGTTTTGGCTAACTGGTAACCAAAAAGAATTAATCAGTTCTTCCTTAACTTTCACAGTCATCAGGGATGTGAACAATAGACAATTATCCAATAATAGGATAACTGGATTTTTCATTATATTAGTTCTAATTATTACAACAAAGGTTCTAACCTATATTTTTATCATACTTAAAATAACAGCTAGTATTATTGAGCTGTTATATTTTGGAGTATTTTACTTTAAAAATACTTAAGCATATACAGTGATATAAATGTGTAAAAATTATGACAACTTCATTGTTGTTCACTCTCTAAGTCGTGTCTGACTCTTTGTGACCTCATGAACTGCAGCACACCAGGCTTCTCTGTCCTTCACTATCTCCTGAAATTTTCCCAAAATCATGTCCATTAAGTTGGTGATATTATCCAACCATTCATTTTCTGTTGCTGTTTTCTCTTCGTGCCCTCTATCTTTCCCAGCATCAGGGTCTTTTCCAATGAGTCGGCTCTTTGCATCAGGTGGCCAAAGTACTGGAGCTTCAGCTTCGGCATCAGTCCTTCCAGTGAATATTCACGGTTGAGTTCCTTTAGGATTGACATAAATCATTTATTTCAAGTCCCTCAGATCAAAAAAAATCAAAGAAATATCTCTAAAAGAGAAATTGAATTATTTTTTGTGTGTGTTTGTGTATGTGTAGACCAAAGCCGAAAGACAAAATTTATTTTCCTACCTTCATTCTCTCTCAGAATCTTAGTTTTACCATGAAAGAACATGGGAAACTCTTTATTGCTCAGTTGCTAAATTATGTTCAACTCTGCGACACCATGAACAGCAGCACACCAGGCTTCCCTGTTCTTCCCTATCTCCCAGAATTTGGCAAAATTCATATCTATTGAGTCTGTGATGCCATCCAACCATCTCATCCTCTATCACCCCCTTCTCTTTCTACCCTCAATTGTTCCTAGCATCAAGGTCTTTTCCAAGAGTTAGATCTTCCCATCAGGTGGCCAAAGTATTAGAGCTTCAGCATCAGCCCTTCCACTGAATATTCAGCACTGTTTTCCTTTAGGATTGCCTGGTGTAATCTTGCTGTCCAAGGGGCTCTCAAGAGCCTTCTCTTGTATCACAATTCAAAAGCATCAATCCATTGGCACTCAACCTTCTTTATGGTCCAACTTTCACATCCGTACATGAATATACAGATCTTAGTATAAGTGATGTCTCTGCTTTTTAATATGTTGTCTAGGTTTGTCTTAGCTTTCCTTCCCAGGAGCAAGCATCTTTTAATTTATTGGCTTCAGTCACTGTTTGCAGTAAGTTTGGAACTGAAGAAAATAAAATCTGTCACCGGTTCCATTTTTTCCCTATCAATTTGCCATGAAGTGATGGGACTAGATGCCACGATCTTGGTTTTTTGAATGCTGAGTTTTAAGATACCTTTTTCACTCTCCTCTTTCACCCTCATCAAGAGGCTCTTTAGTTCTTCTTTATTTTTTGCCATTAGTGTGGTATGATCTGCATATCTGAGGTTGTTGACAGTTCTCCCAGCAAATTCATTCCAGCTTGTGAGTCATCCAGTCCGGCATTTTGCATGATTTACTCTGCATATAATTTAAATAAGCAAGGTGACAATATACAGCCTTGAAGTACTCCTTTCCCAATTTTGAACATGTCCACACAAATTATGACAAATTCACTGCACTTAATTATCACTTGAGGTAACTTAAGTTGGAATTAACCAAATAAAATATTTAACATTTCTGATATTTTTATAAAATCTATATCAGAGGGTTTCTATTTAGAATGAGATGTTACACAGATGTATAGAATAGACTCGTGGACTCTGTGGATGAGGGTAAGGGTGGGATGATATGGGAGAATGGCATTGAAACATGTTAATTATCATATGTGTAATCAATCACCAGCCCAGGATTGATGCTCGGGGCTGGTGCATTGAAATTTCCCGGGGGGAGGGAGGAGGGAGGGGGGTTCTGGAGGGGGAGCATATGTAAACCCATGGTGATATCATGGCATTGTATGGCAAAAACAATAAAAGGGAAAAAAATTTTAAAGAATAAATAAAATAAAATGCAAAAAAAAATAGAATGAGATGTTAGAAGCATGTTTCATCAGTGGTGTTCAGGAGAAAAGGCTGGTTGGAAAGATAATACAATCTCGCTCCCCTTATTAGAACAATGCATAAGAATCTGACAAGGCCAGCAAGCAATAATACTCTCTACAGAACTCAATATCTAGAACCCCACTGATTTGGTATCTGTGTACTTCACAGAGGACACTACCACATGATGAGACTACCACATTGTCTCTTCCTGCTGCAGGAATATCATAATATTTCTGCAGAGTAAATCTTTGCTGCAAAGTATCAGTCTGTGTTTCTCATTCAGAGTGAGAATTACCCTGTGCTACACACAATTATGAGGATTTAGTGCTTAGAGATATTTGTACACTTGAAGACCTGTTTTCCATGAAGCATATCACTTGGTAGTAAGGTTTTGCAAGAAGAAAATGTACAGCCTCTGCCAATTTCTAACTACCAAAGGCTCCTTTTATTTATCCAAAGGACCTGACAATTGTCGAATGGTAAAATTGTCATAGGACTTTTGCAAAGGGCTGTTTATGATGCACCAGGCATTCTGCAAAGCTTATTCATTTATTTCTCTTATTTATTCTTTATAACAACCCTATGATTTTTATTTTGATTGTCCTCATTTTTCTGATAAGGAATCTGAGGTATAGAGAGATAATTTGGCCAAGATTTCACACCTGGTAAAGGGTAGAGCTGAGACTTTTATCCAGATCTATCTACTTCAAACCAGTCCATCATAAAGGAAATCTGTCCTGAATATTCATTGGAAGGATGGATGCTGAAGCTGAAACTCCAATACTTTTGGCCACCTGAGGCAAAGAACTGACTCATTGAAAAAGACCGTGATCCTGGGAAAGATTGAAAGCACGATGAGAAAGGGACGACAGAGGATGTGATGGTTGGATGGCATCACCAACTCTATGGACATGAGTTTGAGCAAGCTCTGGGAGTTGGTGATGAACAGGGAAGCCTGGTGTGCTGCAGTCCATGGGTTCACAGAGTCAGACATGACTGAGAGACTGAACTTAACTACTTCAAAACGTAAATATGATCTAGTGTTTGCCAACATGAAAGGCATGTGTCTTGGTGGTATATATGGATTATTTCAGATTATACACAGTACTAAGTTTTACGAATATAAGTCAGTGACTCCCAGAATAATGGAAATTAAAAAAAATTAAGTGAATGGGACCTAATTAAACTTACAAGCTTTGGCATAAAGAAGGAAACTATAAGCAAGGTGAAAAGACAGCCTTTAGAATGGGAGAAAATAATCACAAATGAAGCAACAGACAAATAATTAATCTCAAAACTATATAAGCAGCTCCTACAGCTCAGAAAAATAAATGACCCAATCAAAAATGGGGCAAAGAACTAAACAGACATTTCTCCAAAGAAGACATACAGATTGCTAACAAACACATGAAAAGATGCTCAACATCACTCATTATCAGAGAAATGCAAATCAAAACCACAGTAAGGTACCATCTTATGCCCGTCAGAATGGCTGCTATCAAAAAGTCTACCAACAATAAATGCGGGAGAGGGTGTGGAGAAAAGGGAACCTTCTTACACTGTTGGTGGGAATGCAAACTAGTCCAGCCACTATGGAGAACAGTGGAGATTCCTTTAAAAACTATACCATCCAGCAATCCCACTGCTGGGCACACAAACAGAGGAAACCAGAATTGAAAGAGACATGTATACCCCAGTGTTCATTGCAGCCCTATTTACAATAGCTAGGACATGGAAGCAACCAAGATGTCCATTGGCAGATGAATGGATAAGATAGTTGTGGTACATATACACAATGGAATATTCTCAGGTATTAAAAAGAAAGCACTTGAATCAGTTCTAATGAGGTGGATGAAACTGGATCCTATTATACAGAGTGAAGTAAGTCAGAAAGAAAAACACCAATACAGTATACTAATGCATATATATGGAATTTAGAAAGATGGTAACAATGACCCTATATGTGAGATAGCAAAAGAGACACAGGAATACAGAACAGATGTTTGGACTCTGTGGGAGAATGCGAGGGTGGGATGATATGAGAGAATAGCATTGAAACATGTATATTACCATATATGACATGGATCGCCAGTCTAGGTTTGATGCATAAGACAGGGCGCTCAGGGCTGGTGCACTGGGACGACCCTGAGGGATGGGATGGGAGGGAAGTGGGAGTGGTGTTCGGGATGGAGGACACATGTACCCCCATGGCTGATTCATGTCAATGCATGGGAAAACCACTACAATATTATAATGTAATTAGCCTCCAATTAAAATTAATTATTTAATTAAAAAATAAGTCAGTGAGAAAGCTATCTTAAAATTTTTTTTGATTGTCCATAAACAAATGTTATCCCAATTTCACTTAAATTATTTTATTTTCTTTTCTTCAATGAATTTTTTCTAGCTCAAAATAACTTGTATACTTATTTGCATTGATTGTTTTTGCCTCATCTTCTCTCAGTAGGATTCCAATGACACCAGGTTTCTTGTGTATCCAGGCACACAGGAGATGTGTGTGCATATACTGTTGTTGTTGTTCAGTTGCTCAGTCATGTCCAACTCTTTGTGACTCCATGGACTGCAGTATGCCTTGCTTCCCTGTCCTGTACCATCTCTTGGAGTTTGCTCAAACTCATGGCATGTTTAAGGAATGATAAGGAATGTGGCTTTTCTCATGTGTGGCAATTGGTGTGACTGATATGGATGGTTCATGTTGGGAAATAAGGGGAGATAATTTTAACTGGGTAGTGAGTGTCAGATCAAGGGTTCATGTAGGTTTGCTGGGTTCTATTGTTAATATAATTGGGGGCCTTTTTAAAAAGAAATGCTATGAAATTTTGAATGCAATATTTGAGGTGAACAAAAATATTTAAAAAAGAAATCTCAACAGGCTTCAAAATTAGAACGCTAACATTTTTAAAATCTAGAAAATTAACTTTTTTATTATATCATGGTTTGAATACTCTACACTAGTTTTTTTCATGCAAGTTTTGCCTTACATTTGTCCATCACCTTTTCATAAGACAATGGCTTTATAATACGAATGTCGGTGGAAAAAACAGAGAAATGACTGCTTTTTACCTATAGTGTGATATTTACTTTTATCATTGCTAGTTTAAAACAGGTTTTTCCAGCTTTGCATCTCATTATAAATAATGTCATATAATCTTTTCAGGATTGTTGTCAAATTTGATAAAACTACTATTGAAATTTTTTGTATGTAACTTGAAAGATTTCTTGACACATCAAGTTTTCCTGGGTAATGAATGATCCTACCACTCTTTGAATTGATAGCACTCGTTAGCATATTTGTCAATGTCCTCATTATAATGGCAAATTATGAATTTTATGTTATTTTTGTCAGCTTCAGATTGCTTGTCAACTTCTGTTTAGCCAGTTTGCAAAAAAGCCTATAACTATGATCCCTCCAATGCCATCTGACAGGAAGCAAAATCAGAGGAGAATGCAACAGTGGTTTTAAGTGAATATACTTTATGATAATTCTTCCAAATTTTCAGAAATTCATGGCTATATGAGTCCATTGCTAAGGCCTTGACAGGGCTGGAAATGGACCCATGTAGGTGAAGGACTCAGAGATTACATCCTACTAGCTTCACAGAAATTCTACCTCTGGGTAGGATTTTTGAGAACTTTGAATGTCAGTATGAAAGTAAACCTAAAGGAAATATTTGATGAATAATAAAATACAACAGATAATTGATGTCAGTTAGGGGAATATAAAACTCTAGCATAGAAGCTTAAAGTGTGAATTCACTATCTATACAAAGTTATATGCTAGTGGTCCAGAAACAACTGTTCTTCTATGGATGAACTTTGCTTACCTCTAATAATCTACTCCCATGAGGAGCTGTGAATACAGTGACTTTTAGCTCATTTTATAGCAAACTGCATGATTCATATTAATAATATCATTCAGGACATTGCCAAGCCTTTATAAGCTAGAGGGCAATAGAGAATAGTTAAGGAAAATGTGTTAAACAGTGAAGAGCACTGATCATTTTAGAATTTATCAGCTAAATTTGCCTGGAAGCTAAAATTTTTATGGAAGAATGAGTTCTGGATCATGCTGCAGAGTAACATCTTGGAGCAAAATCTCTCCAGAGGATAGTTCTGGAAGAAAGAAATGAACTGAATTTTTAAATCGCTAGTTTATTAACCATTTCAGTGATATATCCTGTTTGATTCTGAAAACTGAAGTGGAACTGTGAAGCAACCATGATACACAGGAGTGAGATTAAGCAACAAAAATAAGATGGCTATTAGTTTGTTTTTCTTTTCTTACCTTTTAAAGAGGAACATATTTACATTCAGTAGGTACAGTCAAGTTATTTTTTAGGTGCTTTTTAGTGTTCACTGAATAACATATGATGGTCATCATATCTGAGCATCTACAATGGGCCATCCTAACTAGATTTCTGCCTTTCCAGTTCCAGGCAACATCTTTGAATTAGCGTCACAAATTTACTCACATTACAATTCAGATTTCTAAAGAAAAGGAAATGACTCTTTTAGAATAAAAGAGACCTAAGAGAAATAGCAACTAAATGTATTGATGATGTTGGAATCCAGATTGGAACAAACATCTGTAAAAGCATTTTGAGAAAATCAGATCAATTTAAATATGACCTGAGTACTGATGATAATGGGGCTTCCCAGGTGTCGCCAGTGGTAAAGAATCAGACTGCCAATGCAGGAGACATAAGAGACCTGGGTTCAATCTCTGGGTCAGGAAGATTCCCTGGAGAAGGGCATGGCAACCCACTCCAGTATTCTTGTCTGGATAATCCTTTGGACAGAGGAGCTTGGAGGGCTATAGTCCATAGGTTCACAAAGAGTGTGACTCGCCTGAAGTGACTTAGCACAGCATGCATTGATGATAATGTGGAATTAGCATTATATGGAGGGGTATGATAATGGTATGGTGTTAATGTTAGTAAAATGTCTATATCATGCATCCTTAGAAATTTGTGGGTGAAATGACATGATTCTCATTATCTTTAAAATATTCCATCACCTATACATACAAAGTTAGGAGCTGACAGAGAAAACATAATTGGCAAAATTTTGCTGATCTTTGAAACTGGGTCATGTGGACATTGGAGCTTATTACATGATTTTCTCTGCTTTTGCAAATGTTTTGAAAAATAGAGGCTTAGATTTCCCATTCCCAGTGTTTTCTACCTTTTCTCCGTGTTGTGGTGCTGGCACTGTGTCCCTCCTTCTCCCTCAGGAGTATATTTGGTGGTGGCCTTTGTCTCTACTGAACAGCAATCCAGAGGACACACTAATATAAATACTATATTTATAATATAATATTGAGAATAAATCTGAAAGCTCTCCATAAATGCTTTATGTGCAAGGGTCTGCAGATCCTGCCTTGGATAGATCATATAGTTAGGCAATATTACCTCTTAATTATAATTTTAGAACTGTAGAAAGTATTAAAAGTTGAGTTCAGGTTAATGAGGTACTTTGGTTGAATAAAATACTCCAGTAATAAATATCATGTATTAAGCATCAACTTCTAACTAGGTACTGCAGTAATTTTTTAATTTACATTATCCTCACTTAGTCTTCCCATTAGTTTCATGAGAATATTATTATTATCTGGATTTAACTTGTTGTGCATCATTCTATTACATATTTTTCCTTTTTTTCCCTCTTATCATCTTTTCAGGTCATTCATGAAATTATTTGACTCTTATTTAAAAAAAGAGAAACAATTAATCTCAAAAATATACAAACAACTCCTGCAGCTACATTCTAGAAAAATAAACAACCCAATTAAAAAGTGGGCCAAAGAACTTAACAGACATTTCTCCAAAGAAGATATAAAAATGGCTAACAAACACATGGAAAGATGCTCAACATCACTCATTATCAGAGAAATGCAAATC